>VYZV01041504.1:43427-54357 GCA_013401275.1 Pandion haliaetus | reverse complement strand
CTTTTCCAACCTCAATGATTCTATGATTCAAGGACTAGAAATCGATGCTTTGCTTGCTGGTAAAAAGTGGGATCAACACTGAGGCTTATGTTCTTTAACATTTTCATCTGTGACCTGAGTGATGACATAAATCATCTGTAGATATGCCGAAGGTACTTTTAATTAAGGGCACTGACTGAAAAGATGAATGGCACAACTTCAGTGCAGGGGGACCTTGAGAAGTGTAAGGACTGGGCCAGCAAAACCCTCAGAAACCCAGCAAGGTACAAGGCCCTGTGCCTGGGGTGGAATAACTCCATGCGTTTGTACATTTTGGGAGGCAACAGGCTGAGCAGCAGCCCTGCTGAAAAGGAGATGGCATCCTCGTGGATGCCATGTTGAGTAAGAACCATGAGTGCAAGGTCATGTCAGTATGAGAAACTGGCCTGTCTTGGGAGGAGCATGGCCAGCAGGGTGAGGGAGCCATTGTTGCTTTCTCTTGGCACTGGCGAGGCCACACCTGGAATACTGCATCCTGTTATGAATGTGGAGATACTGGACAGTGTCTAGCAGTGGGCTGGCCAGGGGCATGGAGTGATCAGGGGCCAGCAAGGACAGGCTGAGGGAGCTGGGCTTGTTTAGTCTGACAGAAGAGGCTGGGGGGTGATCTAATGACAGCCTAAAAATACCTGAAGGGTAGCTACAAAGCTGGTAGAGCCAAATTCTTCCATGGTAGTGTTAGGTCATATAACAAGGGGCAGCAGCTACATGTTGTAGCTTTGTAGAGTTGGACAGGACATTAGGAAAACTTCCATTTCAGGTGGTGGTGTAGCACTGGAACAGGAGACCCAGAGAGATCACAGATTCTCTTTCTTTGGAGGTTTTCCAAACTGCCAGGCAAAATCATGGCTGACCTGATCTAGTGTTGGTGACAGTCCTGCTTTAGGCAGGGAGCCAGACTATGGACCTCCAGACCTCTCTTCCAGCTAGCGCTTTTATGATGCTGTTATCTAAAGCTCACTGAAATCAACAGTGCTGCACAGTTCTTTTCCTTGAGTCTTCTACTGAGCTAATTCTCTGTTAGCTGGGATCCTGCATTACCTGAGGGTCAAACAAGATTTCAGAGTGAAAAAAGGATATATTTGCTAAACACAACTGGAATTCTATACACAAAAACATAGCTGGAAGTCACTTCTGTCTCCCTCAATTAAAGTGTTCCTCTGAGATTGTGTGCTGAGTTAAATCTCTAGCAGTGTTTTCTGGTCTCTTTCCAGATACAGGGACAGGGCAGAGAAGGATGGCAACAGGAAGTAGAGGCATTTCAAAGGAATCTGTCTGCAGTAGTTGATTTCCTCATTAAGGCACTGGTTCTGCTTTCTCCCGCAGCCCTTGCCTCATTTCTGATACAGGTTGTATTAAAATACTGATGGCATACCCATTGTGTGGCTTACTGTCCACAAAATTGCCTAGAGGGCTATTACACAAGTTGCAGTGTGAATGATGGAGGTAATAACCACTTAAAATTAATATGGAAAGAACTGATGTCAAGTTAGTATTTACTGTCTTGGTTGGTATTTGCTTTGACATGACAGTTCTGCTCAGTAGAATGAAATGCAGCTGTAAATGGAATGTATTTTGTTTCATCAAAATCCACGTTCCTGTTAGCCAGGATTCTTGGTAAGTGATTCTTGAGCCAATCAAGGCTGAGGTTTTGTTTAACAGGTCTGGTTGTCTGTAGTCAAATAAGAATAGTGTTAATTATTCCCAACGCACCTGTGATACTAAGACTCTATTCTCTAACCTTTAAGTGTGCCAAAATTAAGAAGTACAGCCTTTCTTTCAGGGAAGCATAAAGCTGTCTCATAAGTTTCTGTCAACTCTGATGTTTCTTTTTAAAACTGTCCTTAAGCTAAATAAGGCTTCTACATTTTTTGTGACATTATCTGGATGACTTTTAAGTGCTTCTCTTTGAAGATCCAGAAGACATGGTGGTGATACTGTAGTGGGAAAACAAATCTTCAGCCTGTCAAAGCATTTCTTTTAACAGTGTTAAAATTTTGCATCTGATACGTTATTTACGTTGTATCATTACCTTTTTCTACATTTAAGACAGATGAAGGTTATGAAAACATGAAGGCTCTCAGGTGAGAGCTCTATTGCACAGATCTGTACAGCGTGTGAACTCTGTTCAACACAAGTCTCGTGCAGGTCCTGAGTTACACCTGCCTAAAATTTTCAGCAGAAAGCCTGCCCGCACCACACTCAACCAGTTTGATTAAGATGCTTTTCCAGCTTCCTGCAGAGAGGTGTTTTGAGATGGTAAGGGGAAGGCCATAGTGTGAGTGGCTGTGTGCTCTTCTCTCTGTACAACAGTCGGCCTTACTGTGAAAGCCACTTTTGTCCAACAGCTTCTGTTCAACTACAGAAGCTGGTTTTGGATTCTCAAAATTAAGCATCTCTAAGCTGTAGCAATGCAAATTTCCATACCCTTGGAGAGAAAAAAAGACTTTTTTAACTGATTGCCTGGTATTTATAGTGGAGAATTTGACGACAGCAAACATGCCTGAAACCATCTCTTTCAGGTTGCATACTTCACCTTGTATTTTTGACATCTTAAAGGATGCTACTATCCAGGGGAAGCAGTGATAAAACAAAAGATGTTTAGTTCAGCAAGAGGGATGTCAGTCATGAGTACTTTAGTTATGGTTGAACCTGCCTCAAAGCTTGGGACGAATAAGATAACCTTCTTAGCTCTTTTTTTGCTTTGATTCTGTGGTATATCTGTAAGAAGGAAGTGGTGGCAATGCTTAGTTAGGCCTAGTTTCTTGCAAGTGCATTTCCCGTGAGTTACAGCCATCATGGGTTTCTCTTAGTCCAAAGACCACCAGAATTACAACTTTAGGGTAGAAAATGGAGGCTGAAGGTTAATACAGAGAAAAATCTGGTGTGGAAACGGGGCAGGAGCTTTCTCCCACAGTTGTTGACTGGAAGTTGGTTGTGCCTGTGAGTGCTGTAGGACAAAATCCTACCCCTTTAAAACAAAGCAAACTGTGAAAGTGAGAGCGCGCAACAGGGACAGTAAAAATCAGCAAAGAGGCAAGAAAGCAAAGACAAGACGGTTTTCAATAGGGGGAACAGGGATTTAAAGTTGGAAAGAAACTGAACCCTCCAGAAGGACTAATGGTCCAAGGCAGTCCCAGGAACTACAGTTACTTGCTGTCCAAAATGTACTTTTCCAACTCTGTACGTGACTTGGGGAGACTACTGGAAGATAGATGGCAAAAAGAAATGGTCACAATCTATACACCAGTCACAGAGGCAACAGTAGGCACAGGCATCTGATACATGTACCTAAAACTCTCAGCAGCTGGGGATCCAGAGTCTTCTGGATCACAAACCTCACTGATTTAAGAGAGCGCCATGATATTGATATAGCTGCTTTGTAAAAAAAGAGCCAGGTGATACTGAGATTTTTAGGAATCTTGCTGTGGCATTCAGCAAAAGCTGGAATGAACTTCAGTGCTCTATGTAACTGTGACTATGTTAATATGAACAGGTCCATTACTAGAATAAAAAGCCACGATATCAATTTAAGGAGGTATTCCTCTCAGCAAGTGTGTGTGCAGTAAGAGCTCATATGTGGCAGGTGAAAGAATTCAAGTAAATTAATGTACTTAGCAGAAGGTGTAAAATTGTAAGTGATATAATTGCAAGCCAAGTTTTCAGTAAGATCGTAAAAACTATTTCTCTTAACACTGTTGAGAGACGAGTTTTCTTCCAAGAGGCTGCATCCACGGTGCTGTGTCATTCAGGCTAGTTCTTCCTTCATCTTCTCTTTTCTATCTGCTGTAACCCATATGGAAACATAGAAGAGTCCAGTTTTCAGACATTCCTGTAACATTTGAGGAACAGATCATGTAAGAGCTGTATGACTGGGAAACAAAAGGAAGTGCTGGACTTGTAAATCAAAGCTT
Organism: Pandion haliaetus; assembly: GCA_013401275.1. Taxonomy (NCBI): domain Eukaryota; kingdom Metazoa; phylum Chordata; class Aves; order Accipitriformes; family Pandionidae; genus Pandion; species Pandion haliaetus. The sequence goes on along the minus strand of VYZV01041504.1, from coordinate 50,404 downwards.
TGGGTGGAGGATATTAGCTCAAGGAAAGCTGGGGATTCCCTGTAATGATGAAGTTTCCCATGACAAACCTTATGTTCTGGATATAAATAACAAGAAACAACTCTTTTCAAGTAGACATAAATTGCTGGTCTTACTTAAGAAGAAGTATACCAAATAATTTGTGTCTTTTCAGGAAGAACAAGAGGCACAGGCTAAAGCTGACAAGATTAAACTTGCATTGGAGAAACTGAAGGAAGCCAAAGTTAAAAAGGTGAGCCTTAAAATAGTGAAATGCTACCATTTAAAATAGTGAAATGCTACCATAAGAGCTACCAGCTAAGTATCTATTACCAGCTAAGTATCTATTATCATTCTTCTCAATAATAAAGTTCTTACTAAAATCGCTAGGCTTTTTCATATTTTGTCTGTAACTTAAAACATCTAAAGATATTCTGCTGAGCTGTCTTGTCATCCACCTGAAGAGAGGTCTCTGGAAGAATGCTGCCTCTGAGGGATTCAGTTTTAAGAGGACTTGGAAGGCTCTGCCTCTTGTTTCTTCCAATGTTGGGGCGAAGCCCACTGTTCTGATAGGTTACTTTAGAGAAAGTGGAAGGTACATAAAAATGTTGCTTACTTATGCTGTGCTGATTCCAGAAGTATTAAACATTTCTTCTACAATGGATGTGGATTTACCTAATCCCAATTAAATTAATAAGGGTCTTCTTGCTAAATCTTTTCACAGCAGTGTAGTAATGTACAAGGATAATAGAAATTATTTTAGACCAACAAATTCGAAAGATTCCAGCCAGTGTCTGCACAGTGCTGCAGTGTGTCATGTAATTATGCCCACTCATCCTAAGCTAGTGTTCCAGCTGAACTCAACAGAAGCTGCGGATGTTCAGTAACTCTGAAAATGGATGTGAAGTAAAAACAGTCATGACCTTACAGTCTTGCTCAAATAGGAGATGGGAAGTTCTGGAGGTCAGAGCCTGCAGGGCTTCTAAGAAGAACCGAAACTTCCAATAAATTTGGGGGTATCCAGACTTGAGATGATTCCCACAGAACGCTTTATGTTCAAGTACAAATGCTACTTCTGAGAGAATATGTTGGGAGGATTTCACCAGTGTCTTTGAAAAGCTCTGTAACTAAACCAATGACTGCTCAGTGGTCATCCTCTTTTCCTTGCAATCTTGTCAATCTATAGAAATAGCTGAAGGGAGTTTGCAAAGAGGATGAAGCCAGGCTCTTTTCAGTGGTGCCCAGTGACAGGACCAGAGGCAGTGGACACAAACTGAAACACAGAAGATTCCATCTGAACATCAGGAAACAGTTTTTCACTGTGAGGGTGGTTGAGCACTGGCACAGGTTTCCCAGGCAGGTTGTGGAGTCTCCCACCTTGGAGATACTCAAAAGCCATCTGAACAGGGTCCTGGACAATGGGCTCTAGGTGGCCCTGCTTGAGCAGAGGGTTGGACCAGATGACTTCCAGAGGTGCCTTCCAATCTTAAGCATTCTGTGATTCTGTGAAGATGGAAGCTGCATGCATGTTTCTGAGCAGTCAACTATAACCAGACAAAAGTACCCTTTTTTCCCTAGATGTGTTGTAAATTATGCATGTACACCATTTCTTTTTCTCTATAAACTCCACTGTGGCTTTACTTACTTTAGAGAGGAAGATACTTACAAGGGTTGGAATCAAAGGAAGTTCATGCTTTTTGTTACATTTGCTTTTACTTTTCAGAGATAGTTTAGATTTTCTCTTGGGGTTCATCACACTCTGCTTCTACCTGTTCTTTAACAGAGATTTGTCTCTCTAGTACCAAAGCTTCTTATGCACACATCTTAAAATAAAGAGCTATTTAAACAAGACTATATGGAGAAGTCCTCCCAACTCACCAGTTTAGTTCCAGTTTTCATGTACTGATCCTGTAGACAATTTTTCTTCTGTTTTCAGTAGTAATGGTGCATTTTAAGTACTTCCCTTATAATGTATTTGCAGTTCTTTATCACGTTTTATGTCCTTCAGCATTTTCTTGCATTGTTCCTCTGAAAAAAAGTGCACACTGTTTCTTGTTTAACAAATACTTAACAATATGAAGAAATAATGAGTGTCTTACTCATATTGACCAAATTAACCTAACTCATCTGTTTGCTTATTGATGGGTGTTAGACTGCTGCCTATCTTAGCACAATCTGATTTCAGGTTAGTCTGTTGACATGGCTAGATTCTTTCATTCTTTTTCTCATTTAAAACTGAACTGTCCATATTTCTAGCTTGCATTAAGGATGCTCTGTCCTTTTGTACTTGGTTTCCTATCAAGCATTTTTCTTAATTGCACAGACTTAGAGAAGAAATTAACTTCTGCTTTTTCTCCATAGCAATTTCACCTTTCCTGAAGTCATGCACAGGACAAGGTTCAATTTCCTTTTTTGAGAAAAGGTCTTTATTTTGGTGGCAATATAACGTGAAAACTTACAAGCTATTTATTACCTCAGCTCACTGCAGGACAGGGTGCCTTTGAATCAGTAATAACCTTCAGCCTTAATCTTTCTTATCCGTGTTAGCAGATTCAGACTAGCCTTTAACTTGCTTCTGAAATTAACTGACTCTTCTGTGACTCTTTACGCAGCTTGTTGTCAAGGTGCACATGTACGATAACAGCACAAAGTCACTAATGGTGGATGAGCGTCAGGTGACACGGGATGTTTTAGACAATCTGTTTGAGAAAACCCATTGTGACTGCAACGTTGACTGGTGTCTGTATGAAATGTATCCAGAGCTGCAAATTGGTAAGTGGTGTAGTGACAGAGCATATAGCAAATAGATAGAGTGCCTCCTATGCTATTGGTAATCTTGAAAAGATAATTAATAACATTTCTCCTGCCCATGTGTCCACTGGTGTTGGAACATCGCAGTCTGTAATCTGAGGGATGCTGCAGGAATATACTTGGGCTATTCTTCCTGTGGAAGTGAGCCTTCCGTTTGTCCGTGCTGTGAGCTGCAGAAGGTTCCTTGCCCACCACTGTTTCCATCATTGTCTTTTACACAAAATGAAGGGGCTGTGTGAATTTCACTGTGTTTGTCAAGGCAGTGACAGACCCAAACACACCAGTACTCAACTCTACCCTTTGAAGAGAGGATGCAGTGCTGAAGTGCTGTCAGCAAGCTGTTACATACTGGCCAAACAAACGTTGTAATTGAACAAGACTATCTGAGAAGTGTTTTTGTAATTTCTAATGCTTTTCACTTGTGATAGTCATTTTCTTAAGTGTAGTTGTGGACAGGATATTGCTCTCTGACAGGGCTGCAGCTCTGCTGGTGGTACCTTAAGATTTAGGAAGTAACTAACCTGGCCTCCGGTCCCTAGGAAACAGCTGTGCAAAAGTTATGTATTGTTTAGTGCAACTTAATGAGTTTTGTTTCAAAAAGGCTTCAAGGCCTGATTAAGAATAGAGTATTCTCTAATTGTGAGTTATTTCAGAATCTTTTTATTGTCCAGGCTGCAAAGGTAGTCACATCAAAAGGAAAAGGAAATTTGCCACAACTTTCTTCCAGGGTTGCATTTGACCTAGAGAAATGGGAAATTGTCAAACAGCCTTTAGCATTCTCAGTTTACAGACTCCCAGCAGAGATGTAAAAATGCACAAAGAAAATTAAGTATCGATATTGCACTTTAAAAGAGCCCCAGGAATAATCATCTTGCTAAACTAAAACAAAGAAATGTAAAAATAGTTGGAAAAAGCCTGACTGTTTATGAGCAAGGAGTGCTAGTAAGAACAGCAGAGACGTTAACTGCCAATATGTTCTTTCTATTCTATTAAGATGATACATGAAGCAATGTTGCTGCATTCTTTTGTACCTGCTTATCTTGACATTTCCAGTCTTTCCTTAGTTATTAGACTCTAGAAATGTCACAGATATCACTTTGAATAATTTTAGAGTGTTTTCTTGTCTTGGAAAGTTGCTTCCTCGGGTTTAGCGTGACTTGGAGAAACATTTTGAGTGTTAGGATGACAGCATATAAATATAAACAGGTTGTTTTCTGAATCTCCATAATCATTAAAAAGAATGTACTTGTGTTTCTTCATAATCTGGATAGACATTTTGAATTCCCAATCACACCATTAAAACTGAAGATATCAGGGAGATCGTATGCTACAAACATTGGGATTAATGGTTAGACTTTTTTTTTTTTTTTAAATAATAAAATTACTTGCATAACTTCAGTCCCAGCTAATGCTAGGTGCTTTGGGTTAGGGTGTTGATATAGTAAGGAATTACTCTCCTAATGAATAAAAACTATTTTAAAAGTCAGGACTGAAGAAGAGTAGGAAGGGAAATAAATCAGTATTTGGTTCAGGAAAAAAAGGAAAAGTCTATGAAATCCTGATGCAGAGGTCTATCACCAGGTCCAAATCAGTTGGGAATAGAGCCTTTTTGTTTGCAGAAGGGAATTTCAGTATGGATGGAATGGTACATATTTTTTTCTGCTTCCAGTGCACAGCAACATGCAGTTAATTTTGTTCAAAATCAAAACAATGTGAACTATTCTTTATTCTTATCAGTATACTTCTTGGCAGTTCTAGATAGCTCTATTACTATCAGCGTGCTTAGAAGACAGGCTTTCTGCACTTTCCCTTTCTGCCTGTTTTCCATGTTAGTATTCAAGAGAATAAAATTACATATACTTTAAGAAGCAAATTTGAGCAGCAAATATTTCAGGCTGAACTGAAAGTCCAAGCTACTTTTATATCAGAAGATCCTTGACAGAGTATCTTATATATACTGTTATTTTGAAAGACAATCATTGCAAATAAAATAAGCTACAGTTTTAGATTAATTGCATATTAAATATCACAAATAATCTCAGTAGTGAGATGGTGATATAACACTGGGCTGTACATACCAGCATGTACTTTGCAATAAAGAGTATTGCCTTATAATAGGCATCCAGATTTGACTTTTTTTTGTAACAATAATTATAAAAAAGACCCTCCTGGGGATGGTGAGATCATACCTTTTATATAAGAAAAGCCTGGTACTGGAAATGAACAAACAAAACTATACGTTGCAAAAAGTAGTGTTAAATAACTAGTGTTATGACCTGAGAATTATTTTATGGCTATCCTGGACTATAAGATACTGTTTACCCTTCAAACAGTTACTTGGATTTTATATAGTGCTTTGTATTTCCAGTGCATTGCAGAAGTATCAGTTGCTAAATGAAAGGTGTTATGTTGCTTGTGTTGTTAAAAGTTACTGTGTACATGTGAATTGGCCCTCAAGCTAATCTCATTTTGTGAATTTAATTAATTCACAAAATTTAGTTTTGCTGGGACATACTGAACCCTTGTCAAAAGTAAGGAGTTTTAAAGAAAGCCTACAAAATGTATGCTCTGTTATCTCCTCTTATACTAGACCAATCTAGGCCATTAAAAGATGTGTTCTCCACAGACCACTGAAACAGGAGTCTAGCTGTTCCCAGGGAACTGCCAAAATCATACTGAAAATTGGAGCTGGGTGGACTCCCTGCCCCAATACTGAATTTGTAGAAAAATGCAGTTTGGGTCCTTCCAAAATTACCTGTCAAATTATGCTCAATTCCTTTTCCTTCCAAAGGGGGTTTATGTAACTGTTCAGCTACTTCATACAAATGAAACCGCAGAAGAGATCGGAGTTACGTAACCTCAGCATACCCTATGACTTTTCTGGGTGGAGGATCTGGGTTCAGATCAGCTCAGGAAGGGAGAGAACTGACATTAGGTCTGGCACATCTCTGGTGAGGTTTTTAACTACAGAGATGCTGGGTGAAACAGTGTATCTTCACATCAGTTCTCAGTTTGTCTTCCTATTTCCTCTGTTTTGCTAGTTCTGTTTTTAAGTGCAGTTGCTTGAAACAAAACATTTTCTTTTCAGTGCATAGAATTCTTCCTGCTGACAAAAAGCAATTTCTCATTTGTTCCAATAAGGAAAAAGGCAAGGAAATAAGTTTCTACTTGTTTGGGTTTTTTTCTTTTCAGTAGCCAAAGTTAACACATAACCCCCCCAAGTCATGCTGCAAACCTTAAAAAAAAAAAGGCAAACAGAAGCAGAAAGCCATTGAGAGACATGGATGTAACCATCTACTCTTAGTGGATCACTGTTTCCATCCTTTGCAGTCTTTGGGCAACAGCACAGAGATTCAGGAGGCATCCAGGAGCATGCCGGAGCTACATAAGGCATCTTCTGTAGCTGATTTGCCCTTCTGCATGACACTATTTTCATGTGGTTTTGCTGCCTTCTGGGCAGTGGAAGAGAGTGCTGGGCTGTCCGGCTCTTAGCGAACACCAGATAATGATTACATTCTTACACAGGAATTTCTGCAGCCTCAGGAGAGGGGAGGGAGAGTTTGAGTGTCTTACATTACCTTTTCTGTCTCTCCAGAAAGGTTTTTTGAAGACCATGAAAATGTTGTTGAAGTGTTATCAGACTGGACTCGAGACACTGAGAATAAGATTCTGTTTTTGGAAAAAAGTGAAAAATATGCTTTATTTAAAAATCCTCAGGTAAGCAAACATGGTATTTGGATAAGAGTCTAAAATTATGTCATTTGGTTTGTATGCTGCCTATTGCATTATTAATTTGGTTTCAGCTCTGTCAGTTTAGAATTAGAGAAAGAGTATGCTGAGTACTACAGAGTTTATCTGGATTTCATTTAGACTGGGGAGAAGAATTGGGTGGACAGTAACTTCTGCACACTAACTTTGTGAAAAGAGGGTCTGCGCACTGAATTGTGTCAAATTATTCTGGATAGGTGTATATACAAATGATTTCTTTCTTGTGATATGTAGTCAAAACCATATTTACAAACACCCTAGCACATAGAGTTGATGGATTCTGGGGCACTAGATCTTTTCCCCTTGTCAGCGGTCTGTTAGCTCACTGAGCATCTGGTTTGTTCCTGGGGGCAGCAAGAGAAAAAAGAGCAATTCGGCATTGCCAAAAAAATGAGTCAAAT
>VYZV01041504.1:1813-32548 GCA_013401275.1 Pandion haliaetus | reverse complement strand
TATGAAGCATGCACATGCACCTTGCTGAAGTCATTCAGTTGTGGGTAGAGTGATCTTTCACTGAGGTACAGAAACAAACAGTTGGCGGACAATAGTATATTCAGCTGCTGCAGCCATTTTGAAATTCACCATGTAATCAAGTTTTCACTTGTTACAAAAAAGCAAAGAAGTGTGGCATACTTTTGGCACTTCATGTTGGCTGTAAAACACATTGCAAATGGGAAAATACAGGAACGTGTTCAGATTATTTTACACACGTGTCTGGTGTCTTTTGTTGTTTGGGGTATTTTGTTAACAAACCAGGCACCAGTCAGCACTGCTGTCTTAATTTCTTTCTTCAGCATTACTCTACTTATATCCCATTCAAAAACTTGCTGTTAATGGACAAGGTTACGAAACAACAGAATCAGAATTGCAGATAAATTTTAAAAATTTGTTTCTGTTAATTGCATTGCTTTGTCGTGTTAACATTGCAGAAATACTAGCAATATGTGCCTTTGTCCCTTGCATAAAAATTTGTTCCTTACTTAGAAGATAATAACAACTGCATTCATATTGGTCTTAATTGCCATTACCTGATTCATAAAGGAAAGGAACAACTCATTATACTGCATGAGTTTGAGCACATTAAGGAACTTAGTGTTGGAAAATGCTAGGTCCACACAGTCAATGACAAAATCCCTGACATAAGCTTCGGGGAGACGGGAGAGAGAGAAGCCCTGTCTACGTACAGTATGGAGTGTTCCCTCTCCCCACAAGCCTTAGTTGCCAACTCAGTATGTAAATAAACCCAACTAAAGGGCATATTGTAATAAAAGTAACAGTTAAGAATGAGAACAGCATAGAAGAACCATCATATGCATAACTATAATCCCATTCTTAGGGGTAGAGAGGGTTTGTGTTTTGTTCTTTTTTTTTTTTCTTTTTTTTTCACAATTTCCCAATTTCTCAGTTTAGCCACTAGTGACCATGTAACGTGGCCATTTTTGCATTTCCACTCAAAGGATTGCAAAAGTTATGTTTTGGATGCAGAATTCTGCACTGAGAAGTGTGCCAGCAACAGAAACCTTGTTACTTTAGCAATATATTGTGAACAAGAAAATATGATGAACAGAAAAGGAATGATACCAGAAAATTTGAGAAAATTCAAAGCAAAACAGATGAAAAGTGTCCTTATTTCCTGATGAGAGAGAGAACACAATGGTATTCTATTTGGTCTTATTAGCTGCAAGCCAAAATCTCTGCACAAAGCAATAAAGCACAGCAAAACCAGAACAACAGGAAAATGTTGCACTGTGTTATATATTATTCCTAATATGTACTGACCCTCTTCCAATTCTTAGTTTAAGAATGCACACACTTAAAATTAATCTTTCTTCAGTCAGCTTCATGACAGTTTAAAAAATAAAAAGCATTGGTATTCATGCACTTGAAAAATGTCCTATTAATGAGTTTCACATCAAAATTCAATTTGTTCTAACAATGATGTGCTTGGTTTTCATTTGTAGACATCACGGGATCTGGCATGCTTCATTCAGTTTGAGAATATGAACGTTTATTATGGTTCTCAACACAAAGTGAAATACAAGGCACCTACAGATCACTGCTTTGTCTTAAAGGTAATGTACAAGAAAAATAAGTTCTGCAAATGTCACATACAGTTTCTTTTATACATAAACATGTTATAATTTTGAAGCTTCAGGGACCCTGATGAGATAGAATACCTCCTGCAAAATCATGTCTATTTTTGTTCTTCGCTTCATTGATCAGCAACATACCTTTAGAACCTTCATTTTAAGGACTGGTAGTCCTATGATATATGTCTACACTGCATCTATAAAGTTGTCTTCAATACAAGCCTGAATATGCTTCCAGTGACTGACTGTTCAGGTGTCTGGACACATCCGGACAAATGGCACACAAGGCAGACGTATGATAAGACTGGCAGTCCCTAGTGTTGACATTATGAGCACTATAGACTATATACTAAAAAGTATGTCTACTTTTTATTTGCAGTGTAGTCATACCTGTTGTGTGGTTGGTTGAAGTGATATGCAAAATCTTGCAGGAATAGACATCTCAGATGACATATTCTATTGCACAACTATTTGTGGCAGGAAGGCAAAAGACATTGTTCACCCACTCATGAAAATCAGTGCTTGCTGTTGAGGTAAGTAGCATCTCATTGCTGCCTCTCCAGGTAATAGCACTGCAAATAGGCTGGGAATTCTGCATTCTTCTCAGGAAAGGAAAAGAAGCCCATGCTTTTCACATAGTTCAGATAGCAGAAATGAAGCTTTGAAGTTGCAGTAATTAGGCCTTGCTTGCTCTCTGTCACTAATACAGATTTTAGAATACAGTGGGATTACTGTGTACAAGATAGAAGATAATCCTGTTGCTCCTTCTCTATTTAAAGGCCTGCAGCACAAACAAGATGTTAGAAAACACAGTATCTTGCCATTTCAGAAAAAAAGTACGGGAAACATTCACATTAGAGGTCACGTACAGTACCACACTTCGGGCTGTAGCTGCACACTTACAGCACTTTTTTATTCACTTTCAAAATGTGTGCTAGCCTGATTTACACATGGCTAAGCAGAAGTGGTTTATAGACCCAGACTTATTTTCTGAAGCAGATGTATCTAATTAACACAGATGAGCAGTTTTAATACTATAGTTCTCCGCAAAATGCTCTGCAAAACCACTTTATCCTTTTTTTGTAAAACAGGGGCGAGCCTTCTGAAGTTAATGGGTAAGCATTATTTCTGAAAAATACAACTTCTAATAAAAAAAAAGGAAAAGGGGAGCTGATTTAAAAAATAAGGGGAAATTGATTTTCTAAAGCGGTGACTGGTCAAAGAAGTATCTGACATTTACTAACAGTTACTCACATTCTGTTCAGATTTTTGAAGTGTACGTAGCAATGTGTTTAACTGTTCACAGTGATTAGGAAAACTTTCTGGACTTACTGCCATCTTTTGTGAAAAGAGGTATGCTATAAATAAGAACTTACACAAAAAAAGTCACAACTCAACTAAAATCCTTGCTTTATTGGATGTTTGATGTTAGCACTGTACCCTCAACGTGATGTGAACAAGATCAGAAGCTCACTAGGGGAAGTGTTATGTGTAATAGGCTTATAAATGTTTGAAACGTACTTAGCAAAACTGTTTGCTCTGATGCTTCTAAAATATGTTTGCGGTATACTAGAATAAACATCATATTGATGAGATCATTATATGCAAGCAACACTACTTAGTGATGAATAGATTATGTTACAATGATTGTTCTTTGGTTTAATTCCCACAAATCAGCATTTGATAGATTCTTGACTGGCTAAGTTTCAGACCTGGCTTCTTTTAACAGCTGTCTCTTGCAGTGGCTGGAGTTGGTCAGGAAGTATGGGCAAGTATTGATATTTTCAAATCTTCTGTTGTTTCAAAAGTGGAAACCTCCCATTAAGGGTGACTTTCTGAGGGTGATGCAATGGAGAGTTTAATATTTATTATAATTTCTGTACGTTAATTTCAATTGTATATATACTTTTTTGAAGGCATGCAGCTGAGTTCTGTCATATCCTCTTACCTTTGGAGGTTGGAGCTAAGGATGTAATAAATCTCAAGAACTGTGGGCTGAGGGAAAGAGCAAAGTTAAATGTTGGTGTCTCTGATTGGATGCTTGGTGGGACAAAAGTGTGTGGACAGGAAGATAGAGCCATTTATTACACTTAGTCACTTTTGTTCCTGTCTGGTTTTATATGGAAGTCTCCCAGAAGAAAATATCTCTCTTGCTGGGAGACACTTGTCCTGAGATGTCAAAGGAAAAAAAAACCCATCATCCTTGAGATACTTCTTGTCCTGTCATGTTTTGAGAATAAAATCCTCAAGATGAAACAATAGTACTTTTGCAGACAGGTGCAGTGAGCAAAAGGCAATAGATTAATAGATTTAACAGGTAAACATTTGTCTTTATTGTTCTGGTAACCTAGTAATTTTGAAGGCATTTGGATGCCCAGCTCAGTCCAAGCCAGATGGAAATTTCTCCACAGCCAAGGCTGCACTGCTGTGTCTTCACAGCACTCCCGTTCCCCTGTCCATGCCTCAGGACTGTGAGCTCTGCAGAGGTTCTCTTCCAGTTAGTTGTTTGTGTTGTCTGCAGGAGAAGATTATCTGTCTTTAAAGCAAATGGGGGAAAGTAAGTGGAAGAGTAGCAGACATAGCCCATGCTAGCTGTTCACTGAGGATGGCTGTAAATCAAAGGAGATTTTCACATTTTGGAAAATAGTTAGTCTGAAGCCTTTATTAGCTCCAGCAAGCTCTAGCACCACTTGGAAAGTTTTTGAATAGTAGCATACCACTACATTTTTTTTTAAAGAATTGTTGCTGAGGTCCACCTTAGGAACTGCTGTGTAAAAACAGTGAGCAGTCATAAGCCAAGGAAGGTACTTGCTTTGCTGTGTTTCAAATGCAACAACAGAAGCTGCCCAGCTCGGTGGCAGAAGGCCAGCTTGTACTGTATAGTGCAGGAGAAATGCAAGGACTTGGCAGCTTCAGCAGTATCTTGCTTCTGTGCTAGAAGAAAAATCCTGCTGAATTCAGAACCAGACATAATTTCCCAGCTTTGAGCATTGAGTTGAAAAAATACTGTATTTGTCTCTGGTTTAAGCTAATTGGCATCCTTACTTCAAGAACAGGGGAAATGCCCTTTGTTCATTCAAATGGCAGTAAATGGCCAGTGAGATGGGCTGATTTGGAGTTGAATATGGCCTCATGCTTGAAGGAAGCATCCCTTCTTTTCCTTCAGTCCCCATTTGAATGATGAGCCTTCTAAACAAATAACTAGGCTAAAACCAGTAACATTTGTACCTGCCTTCAAAGGTCCTGTCTCATATTAGCAGGGAGAAAAGAAAAAATATTTCTTTTTGCTTCCCCCCAGCCTTGGTCATCTTTATGGTCTTTATGGAGGGAAGAGTCCTCAGGAGATATTGTAAGAATGAGCAGAGCATTCCTGCCATTTTTGTGTCTATGTGCCAGGCATCACCAAGAACTTACGGGAAAGAGGAACCATATAACTAATCTTAATGACAACACTGGTGACTTTGGTTTTAGCTAGAACAATGAGATTTCTCATGTTGTCCGATACTGCCCTGAACTATGTGAGCTTTTGCCTCAAAGTCTTCATGACGTTTCTTCGAATGTTGCTTCACCTTGATCTCTAAATGGGATGTTGACTTTTTCTCCAGTTTCTTCTCTTAGACTACAGTCAAGTGAGGGGCTTGCAGAGACAGTGAGCCTTTGGTCCTAGTGCCTGTCCCAGCTAACATGCATCCAATCACTGGGAGCCAGCAGCTCCCTCTGTCCTGTTTCTTTTTTAATTTAGCCATTTAATTTCAGCTTCAGTGGTCATACCTGGGTTACTTAGGCATGCCAAAAAATGGCATGTGTTTTGCTTATTTGTCAACCATCAAGACACTGAGGAGATAATGGGGAAAAGGGTGGTGTGCCAGGAACAATTCAAAAGCACATCACAGTGTCTACAGCAAAAGAGTGCACTTTGCTGAGCTTATTCAGGAGTTCCTTTCAGGAGACAACTGCAGTAACTGAACGAAAGCAGTTGCTTCCTCATATCAGCTCCTCTCAGGCAGCAGAAGGCCCAGCTGGGACCAACTGAAAAAGAGCACAGCTGGCTGATTGGTGTCAGAGAGCAGGGTCACCTTTAGCTGTCCCTGTGCAGCAAACCAGAACTGATGTGGCTGTGTCCTGAGGATGAGAGTGCAGCGTGGCACAGAGGCTCCAATGGAGTTGGCTTTCAGGAGTCCTTAGGTTTTGGGACAACTATAAAGTTTGAAGAACTGTTTTATTTCCCAGTAGCTACTTGGTGTGTGCTGAGCTATAACCTTCTTAAACTGAATTGTTCTGTACCATTGCTAAACAAGCCTTTCTCCCTTAAGGGAAGTCCAACATTTAAAAAAAAAAAAAACAACACGAAGAACCCTCAACGTACTAAAAATAGAGCCTCTGAATAAAATAAATACTTTGGGGGCATCTGCTCCTGTAAACATGCAGATTCTTCCTATTTTCTACTCAGCCTAAAGGTAATGCTTACAAAAATGTAAAGATCCCACCCTTCACTTTGACATCAGATAAAGTGAGTCTTTTCTTACTAGAGACCTCCATATGCAGAAAAGAGGAAAGGAAAGGGCAGCCAAGTGTGAAGGAAGACCCTCACTCAAACCTGCACCTGTCAAGGTCAGATCTGTCCCCCTGTTCCAGGCAGAGGAGGCGGGAGAGGGTAGCAGCATGGCTCTCCATGCCACCCTGCGGAGAGTGCTGGCCACTCCTGAGAGAAACGGCGAGGGAACAAAAATCTCTCCGTCACAGAAAAAGAAATTTCACACACTGCACACTGCAAATGCACAAGGTGGAGTGGTTTGGTTCCTCACAGTTCCCTTTGCATTTACAAATACAAATTTTTATGCATAGATTCCCCGTAGATCTTTTCTTTCACTATCTACCATGTTACATGGGAAATGCTGTGGAAATGGAGGAGACTTTTTGTGATTTATTTCATATTCCAAAGCTGAAAGCCCTCAAAACCAAGAGATTCCACCATGAAGGAAGGGTTCTGTTCATCATGTTAGTGACAGCATCTGTTGCACTGTGCAGAAATTGTGAATATAGTATTTTTTTGTGCATTAAAAATGTCTGTGTGTGTGTGTGCGCACACACGCATGTGTACGCTAGTCCAGGAGCTGGTTTTGTCACACCATGCTGAAAAATCTTTCAAAGCAGACAAATAGCAAGGTAATCTATATGCAAATTTGCTGGTTTAGTCAGTCTGATGTGCCTGTGACAGAGTGGATTTAATTATAGTTTATTGGTGCTGGTTGTGCTTGAGTAATCTGGAGGTAATGGTGCATAATGCTGAATTAATCTAGGATGAAAAAAATTGGTTTCCTGGGGATAAACTGAGACAAAGGCAAATCATCCTCTATTTCCACAGCTGGGTACATCCTCCTGAGCAGTCTAAACAGCTAAGTTTTCCTGGTGTCATTTGGAAACTATGTTTTTTTAAAAAAAAATTTCCAATGATCCAAAGGATTTGGGAAGTAAATATTCAAGAAGAATAGCTTCTGTTTGCAACAGTGGTGTCATTCTAGCAGGTAATTTGATATGTAGTTACTCTGCTCCTGATTCCCTCCTCCCTCACACCCAGTATGCTCTGTCGCAGACTGTCATGTACATAATGCATTCAACACAAGGACAGTTAAGGAGGTAAAAGGTGAGAATTAGCAGTGTTTGAGATTAGAAAATTGTAGGAGAAACATGTAGAACAAATGGCTAGTGCAGGAAACGAGGATACAAAACAGGAGACTTTCTATTTCTTTATCTGATTTGAAATTTTTGTATTAGCATGAATGCTTCAGATAAATATTTCAGGGTAAAATTTAGTGCTAGATAAACTGAAAAGGCAAAAGCAGAAATACTCTTACTACAGGACACTTTCAGATATGTGGGATTACAATCATAGTACATGCATACAGTTTTGCAAGATTAATGCATAAACAATGGGGAGAACAAGGACAGAGAACGGACAGTGAGAAATGGAATATAATAGCTTTGGAAAACATTATTTGCTGCATAAAGCAGTCCTCTTTCATTAAAATAGCTATTGCATATATTTTTAATGACCTAAAAATTTTGCCTCAGTCGTTAGAGAAATGTAGGTCAGAATGATTTCCTTATAATAGGACAGTTACTGGTTTATCTGTACAGTTCACACATGTCTTCAGAAGATCAGTTAAGCGTGGTTATCTTAATGCAAGGAGTGCATAGCATCAGAATTTGACCACATTTAATAGTAGACAGCAAATTTGAACCAGTTCAGTGTGATTGTTGAAAGGTGCTGAGTATTAATTCTACTCGCAGTCATGGGAGCCAGAAGAGTCTCAGCTTTTCTGAGAAGCTAGGTTAACATAGCACAAGTTCATCAGTAGAAGATAAGGTATCCAAAAACATTGACCATTTTGTAAAAATTTGGCCTGAAGCCAAAGCTTTTGATCCAAAGTTAGTCACTCTTTATGCTTCTGGCTATTGTTTCTGCCTCAGAGACTGAGCAATGATCCATATATTTTGGGGCAAGGAATCCAATGAGATGCTTGAATAACTTCAATTTACTTTTTATCTTCAGTGTTGGAAGAAGGCAAAGCAAAAGAACATTTTATTGGGATAATCTCTAATTTCATGCACATGTGGCCTTTAGTAATTTGTTTTGGCACAAGCCACAGAAACCGCATCGTTCATTTCCCATTCCTTCAGGTTTTCAATGTGTTCTATCTTTCTTTCTTTAGGCAAATAGTTTACTTTATATCTGAAAATGTAATCTGTGCACAAATATTTTTTTAAACATCTCCAGAAAATAAGCTCTTTATATTCAAGTGCTTCTGCTTTCTTTATCTCTAGACAGTTGATACTTGTAGAGAAGACAGTGGATCAGAGGAGAACATTAGATTCTGCTCCAAAGCTTTTCAGTGCTTTTCTGGGTGGAACATGGCACATCTTTTTGCAGCCTGACATTTGAGGTGCTCAGGCCTTAATAAGAAACTCGACAGGTGTCCAACACTTCAAAAAATCAGGCCCAATGATGTGACTAATTCATCATTTTTAAGAGTTTTGACATCAACAGAGAAAAAAGTTCACTGTGGTCAAATTATGTTGCATTTTAATACACCATATTATTTCGAAGTACTGTTCCATTTTTTTCTATGAGAAAAATTCTGGAGCCCCTTTCTACTTGAATATTACCACTTTTCATTCAAACTATGACTTCTGGGGTAGTTGCTTTTTAAACAGTTGTCTTTCATAATTCATTTTGGTGCATGTTTCAGAGGCAAAGGTGATAAACCTTTCCAGAGGAGGCATTTTCACTTTGCTGTCAGATGATTTTAATGACCTTTTCAGGACACAGTATGCACCACATAACAAAATAATTTTATCTGTCTCTACATGTGAGACGTGTAAGCAGTGGCATACTGAAGTTAGTGTTGCTTTGCCTAAAAATACGGTATTTCTCACATGACTGTCATGATTTATTTTGTTATGACCTCTCTTAGCCTCACAGAGAGGTTAATACAGGGATTATGAATCTAGTTTAGCAAAACTAGACTTGTGTAGTGAGTGACTACAGCTCCTTATGTCTGTGTGCTGTACTAAACAACCATCCTGAGATGCAGGAGCTGTGAAAGGAGGAAATTGGTTCACATGGATCTTCACACCAAGTCATCATTTCCAGGGACTTTCAGCTGTCCAGATTGTTCTCTGAATTGATTATCCTGAGTCAGCATTTTTATGTACTATCTAACAGATTTTGCATGTGACCTGAAGCTTTTAGTGGACAGTCGAGCTTGTAAAGGTCAACGTTGACAGCAGAGACTTCTGCCATTTGTACTGCCAAAGTAATTTCACTATAGTACAGTTCTTCCCAAGTGAGCAAGCTGCTGGGGTGGGGTGTGACAGTTCTTGGCTGAAGCATTATACCTTCCTATCCAAAGCATCATGCTTCACGCATCTGAAATCCACAGGAAGCCAAATTCCTCTATCTGAGCAACTTCCTAATAATCTTTTACAGGTATAAACCTTCAGTATTAAGTTTGGTGCTGCTGGTGTCAGTCCCGTGGTCTGGCCTTGCACACAGCTGCAGTAGGCAGCCTCTGCACTGGCAACATGGAACAGTCCTCCTTAGACCTAACCCAAAGCCCATGAAAGGTAATGGGAATAATCCCAGTCAACCTCAGTGGGCTATGGATTCAGTACAAAATTATGTTTTATGTGTCACTGATAAAGTTACACATAAAAAAAGAGCCAGTGCTGCTGCTGCTTCTTGGAAAGTGAGAGATGAGACAGTTCTTAGCTGTTACGAAGCGAAGATACAGACTGCCTGCATGGCTTTGAGGTGTTTAACCTTATGAGAGCTGGGTGTTCAGCAGTTTGCTAGTTTCATCCCTAATTGACAGAATATACTTGTGACTCTGCATTTAATCATGGTTGCTGATTGGAGTAATTTAATCAAGGAACTGATTGGGGTAATTAGGAATAGGCCCCACTGGTGAATGTCAGTAGTTAAGATGGATTGCACAGTGGAGACAATAGCTAGTAAAAGATAGGGTAGAGGGTAGGCAGTAAATAATTCCCATGTTGTCCGGCACAGGACACTCTAGCCTTGTTCACGAGAGTTTCTTCTCAACTTCTCAGGATGGTGAGAAGCCCTCAGTCTCAAAATATTCATAGACAGGGTAAGCAGTGAGGTGAAGAAGCTTGCTAATGGTGCTACATTATTCAGATCATTGAGGAAAGGGCAGACTGAAGAATTCTGGAAGGCCATTGTGAGGCTGAGGTTCTGCACAATAAAATGTTAAATAACATACAATCTAGGTATGCACACAGCAATGTGCATAGGGACAAAAGTGATCAGAACTTCACCTGTGAAATTACTAACTTTGAGCTGGCCTGTACTATTCAGGAGCAAGATGCTGATATGGTATATAACTGGATGAGCTTCGAGTGCACCCTCAGTAAGTTTGCAGATGACACCAAGTTGGGAGGGAGAGTTGATCTGCTCGAGGGTAGGAAGGATCTGCAGAGGGATCTGGACAGGCTGGATCAATGAGCCAAGGCCAATTGTATGAGGTTCAACAAGACCAAGCGCCGGGTCCTGCACTTGGGTCACAACAACCCCATGCAATGCTACAGGCTTGGGAAAGAGTGGCTGGAAAGCTGCCTGGAGGAAAAAGACCTGGGCGTGCTGGTTGACAGTCAGCTAAATATGAGCCAGCAGTGTGCCCAGGTGGGCAAGAAGGCCAACGGCATCCTGGCCTGTATCAGAAATAGTGTGGCCAGCAGGAGCAGGGAAGTGATCGTCCCCCTGTACTCGGCACTGGTGAGGCCTCACCTTGAGTACTGTGTTCAGTTTTGGGCCCCTCACTACAGGAAAGACATCGAGGTGGTGGAGCGTGTCCAGAGAAGGGCAACAAAGCTGGTGAGGGGCCTGGAGCACAAGTCTTAATGAGGAGTGGCTGAGGGAACTGAGGTTGTTTAGCCTGGAGAAAAGGAGGCTGAGGGGAGACCTTCTGGCTCTCTACAACTACCTGAAAGGAGGTTGTAGTGAGGTGGGTGCTGGTCTCTTCTGTCAGGTGGCTGGTGATAGGATAAGAGGAAATGGCCTCAAGTTGTGGCAGGGGAGGTTTAGATTGGATATTAGGAAAAAACTCTTTACTGAAAGAGTTGTTAGGCATTGGAACAGGCTGCCCAGGGAAGTGGTGGAGTTGCCATCCCTGGAGGTATTCAAAAAGCCTGTAGACAAGGCACTTCATGACATGGTTTAGTGGGCATGGTTGATAAAACAGCAAATATTGCCATACCATGGCACAAGTCCATGGTTTTCCCTCACCTTTGCACCTGTTCTGGTCATCGTATGTCAAAGAGGATATAATAAACTTGGAAAAGGATAAAGGAGGAGCAACAAGGATAAGCAAAGGTAAGGAATGACTTTGACTTGAAGAATGAGTTCAGAGACTAGAAGCCTGTAGGCTGGAAAAGAACCAGCTTTCTAGGAATATGATGCAGATATCTAGACTCAGGAGTGGCATGGAGAGGTGTGGATAGGGGTCAGCCATTCAGTGTCTTCCAAAATAAGAATGTTACACAAAGCTAGTAGCAGTCAGGTTCAGAGCAAAAGGCAGTGGTTCTTCATAGAGTGTGTAGCAGACCTGGGAAAATTATTGCTGTGAGATGTTGTGGATGCCAAAACTCTCTCTGGGCTCTGTAAAAAGCTGAAGAAGTACCTGGAGGAGAAATCCATTGAAGAACCTAAATACGGCAAAACCCAATCTGGCTCAGGAAATCCCCTGACCTGGAAATAGTTGCAGACAGGGAGAGTACAGAGAAGGAAGTATCATATATGCTTGTTCTTGTTCTTTCTCTTCCCTCAGTATCCATTTGTGGCCACTGTCAAGGTCCAGATACTGGGTTCAGGGACTTTTGATCTGACACAGTGCAGGTGTTCTTGTGACACTGGTATTTCTGTAAGGTACCCCAGAGGAGAGGTCTGCAGCAGCCCCTCTGAGCTCCCCAGCGGCAGATCTCGGTAGCAGGGCTGTGTCAATGTGCAGTAGCATTACCTGTCTTGCTCTATGCTGTGCCCTCTTCTGTGTTGTTTATGCAGTGTGCACTTTTTTCCACGTCTTTGCATGAATTATCTGTTAAATTATAGTAGGCGCTTTTTTTTGTAATAAAAAACTGTTGGTAGGTGTGGTGTTTGAAGATGAGGGGATATATGTAGACCCATTGGACTTTGTTGTCATGAAAAAGGAGGAAAAAAAAAATCCTTGCTTTTTTCATTTTTGAAATCTTTGGGTGCCATCTGCTGGGTTTAGTAGGACCTTACACGCTGGAGCAAAATTGCTAGTTGCTGGTTGAAAAATGCATGAAGAATTGAATTTACCCAGGGTTGCAGTGTCTTTTTTTGCTGCTCCTGGTTCTTTTGGCTCTGTTGGTGATAACGTAACCCAGGTCTATGGGATGTATTCTGCCACACAGAGAAGTGCCTGTTTACAGTTCCCTTTTAAAGATACCATTCAGACTGAATTCTCTAATGTTTTTCACTGTGTTTGGTCACATAATGGTGAAAGGAAATAAGGATTGTCAGGCATTGTGTCCTGGCCATGTATTGCAGTAGCAGAGCCCACTCTGAGCAGCATTTAGGCTGTCTAAGGCTGCTGGAGACAGGGACAGGCAGACTCTGGGGAGCTGGAGAAGGCTGTTTGTTCAGGGGCCCTGCTTACTGTGTCTGTTTGGTATGTGGCATAGGTGTACAGCAGCAAGGTACAGCCCTATATGTTGACACAAGGTATTGGAATAAGGTAGCCATGGACCTTTTCAGAGGACTGAAGTGGACTTTGCATATTCATTGTCCAGGGGAAATGGCCAGCTATGTGTTTGCAGAAAAATGGCAAACAGTACAATCTGTGTTAGTAGCTGAGTTCAAACATGCAGGGAGCTGTAACGCAGTTCCCACAGCACCGCCTTGGGACACATCTGTCACTGTGAGACCCCTCAAAAGTAATACCCTTTTGGTTTTTTCTTCCTTACAGTTATGTCCCTGAAGTGTTCATTCTCGCTCCATATTTTGATGATACAGGGCTTTGGCAGCAATACTGGCTTGCACGGTCCCACCCTCTCATCCATCCCTTTCTACCTGTTCTCTCTCCAAGCTGTAGTTCCCCGTATCCCCATGCTGTGTGTGAGGCCATGCTGTGTACTGCTGGGTTTAAAAAAAAATACAAACCAAAACTACAGCATGATGAAATGGGTTGTATTTAACCCAGACCACCTCCTTTTTTTTTTTTTGAATCACAGTGTGACCTCCTGAACAGTTGGGTCAGCACAAGCAAGGCAAGCCTGGTGTCTGCAGCGCTGAAGGGGGGGCAAGACCTGTGTAATCAGCTCTGCTTTTGAACCCCTGGATCACCTAGCTGTGGCCAGGGTTTGACCTCCACGCCAGGGACATCCCAGTCACCAACAGCCATCTGCGGGGAGACATCTGGCTCCTATGTCAGCCCAGAGCTGGCAGGCTGCTGACAGTGCTCTGTGCTGCGAGGAATCCTGCAGAGTTCCCCACGTCCAGCACTGCTCTGCTTTGGGGGCTTAACGATATGTATAATACCAGGGTCCTTGCTGCTAGGTGGAGGTAGGTTTTGAATTTTCAACCGTCCAGGCTGAAAAGAGAGTGGTTTGACAACAGTGGATCCTTGGACCGTGTTTGGCTGCTGTTCTGCGCGTTCGCAAGATTTCGCTAACTGTGCACGTATAATTTACAAGAATATAAATAGAAATGAACACATAAATGAGGGATAATTAAGCCTTTTCCTTTAGTTTCATTCTTTTCCTTGCGTATCAAGAGATGGCAGTATATTATTCCATCCAAGCTACTAAAGACTTACAGCCTTCTCTGCTGTAGCAGGGGAACCCAGTTCCTGTAGAGAGGATGTTCAGTCTCAGGCAAGTAGGCAGCCTGGCATTTTGGTGATCTTTTGAGTTGCAATGGTACATCACCACATACCACTACTACATTGATCAGTAAGGGGAAGAGATCCTAAATTGTGTCCAAAAGAACAAAAAGATTTTAAAATTGTAACGGTTTCTGGTACAAACAAAAAATATATTACTTCTGATGGTATTGCATTTTGAATGATCCTCTATCTAGAACATATGGCAGTATTACAAAACTGTTGGCAAACAACAGCAAGAGTAAAGCAGAATAAAAATGTGTAGAAAGAAAGCTAGAGCTAGGCCCAAAGAAAGGCAGTCAGTTAGAAGGAAAAATCTGTTTCAGCTGAGAGTTTATGCTTAAACAAATTTAACATACTCTTTGAAAACTAATTATGTTCAGCATTCAGTCTGGATGCCTTACAGATGACAAACCACAATGAGAAACAGACTTCCTTCCAGTGTTTATACATTGAGTGTTAGACCTTGAATGATGGCATTTGTAGACTTCATTGAACTCTAGATCACTATTAGATTTCTGTAGCCCTTGAATTCATATTACAATGCATTAAAATTATTTCAAGCAAATGCTGCCAGTGGCAACTCATGTATAGTTCATAATCACCATTTTTTTTTTTATATTTTCTTCACCTCTGTTTTTGCTGCTTTTTTTTTTTTCCACATCATCTTCAAGTTAACAGGATGCCTATAGGCAGCATTCTCACCAAGGTCGCAGGAAGTGCCTTCATACTTTCGTATAGTGGCTTGATTTCTGTGTTTGTCTTACTTTATGAATCAATATCTTTCAGCACCCCCAGATTCAAAAAGAGTCACAATACATCAAGTACTTATGCTGCGATGATCAAGCAACCCTGCATCAGTGGGTAACAGGGATAAGAATTGCCAAGGTGAGATTAAAAACAAATTTAGTTAAATATGTTTTCTGTAAAATCCTGTCTTCCTCAGGTTACTGGCTGTCATCTCATCAACTGGATATATGGTGACAAGAATGGACATTCAAGATAATTTTGCCATAGAAAGAAAGAGCAGAAAGGTGTGAGCAGAAGAGCATGACCAGGATGGATTTGCTGAATGTTCCTGTACTCTAGTTATCAGTGTGTTTTTTCTCATTAACATGAGGGTGAATTCTGTAGCTATAAAACTCACGTACTCTTAAAATTCACTCTACAGTTATCTGGCACAATAATAGTATGGTGTGGTTAAAGATGTGCAAGCTCTAGTCAGTCCAGCTGTGACATTTTTCAAACAGTTCTGCTCAAATTACCTCACCTTCTTCAAAAAGATCCAAATTCACAGACCATTTTGGTTTGCACAAAATATTAAGGGAGATGGATTTATACATAGCCCAGTATACTGGCTGTAGCTGGCTATACAGACCTGCTTCTGTTAGTTACGTATTCTTTTCTGCCAGTTCTGCTGCAGGGTGACACGCAACAAAGGTATGGGGCGACCATCAAATTATTTTGTCTTACACTGTCAGAGCTGTTGCTCTAGAGCCCAGGATTCAGTGTCCGAAGTCTCCAGTCTGAAAATGTAATACTTGGGACCAATTTGGGAAAAGATAATTTTTGAGAACAGTTGGTTTTAAAGCCAAGTTTTAAGATGCTTACAGATACTGAAATGACCATAAAATGTGAGAATGCTATCAGTAGGACTGTGTTTGGTCACAGGGATTTGTGTTTTATTGTGCTATTACAGAGATGCTTTCCACCTGGCCTTATACAGAAATAGGCATAGCACTTGTAGAAAGGTACTTTTTAACAAAACTGGGTAGGAAGGAATGGGGTCAGAAAAGTTGTCTGAGAGCGAAATGAATGCTTGGCCTATTTCAAGCTTAACACCATGCTTATCGTATTGTTTTGATTATTTTGCAGTATGGCAGGACGCTGTATGATAATTACAAATGTGCAGTGAAGAAAGCTGGCTTGCCCTCTCGGTGGACAAATCAAGGGATGGTGGAACCAGCTGCCCCTGCAGGATCCTTAGCAGCAGGTATCGATGCTGTCACAGCAGTTGAAATCACATTTATTGCCCTCTTCTGTCATCATCAGTATGGCACATAGTCTTTATTCAGAAAGCTATCCCATGGATTCAGCAAGATAATATCTTGTTCTAGACAGCCCAGTGTAGCTCTGATCTATACATAAGCTAGCAGCAGAGCTCTCACTTTAAAGTTAGAACTCGAAGAATACAAAGACAGCCCAGCAAAGGTCAATTTAAATCTGCATAATTTAATAAGGTACTTTTCTGTTGGCATCTGAATACAAATCCTTTATTCTCCCTCTACATTTTACTGACTGATGGTCCAAGTCTTGAAATTTGCTGTTTGCCCATCTGTACACTGGCTTTTCTTCCAATGAGTAAGAGGGATGAGTGGGATATTCTGAGAATAATCATTTCAGAAAGAGATTATTATAGGGTGAGCCACTTTCTTTCCTAGCCTTTTACTCATTTGCATGATAACAATGTGGGTGTTAGGAGAAGGATGCAGGGGAAGAAAGGATTGGGTTATTCACTAACTTTACTTTTCCAGTAGCTTCATCATATTGCTGTTACCTATTTTATCATTGTACAGATACAACACTGCATGATACTAGCTGTAACTTGCATGAATGTTTTTAGTTTATGTGCTTAAGGTATGCTTTATTTATTAGGGAGGATATGATGGCCAAGTACTTACTGTCATAAGACAGGCAAAGTCAAAATCAGTGTTGGCAGTTAATATTCTGAGTTCTCACATAGACAACTCAAAATCCTCCGAACACCTTTCCAAGGCTTTAGTTTGCCTTTTCTCAGTACATGGGAGAAGAGGGAGATCTTTCTACTATTCCTTGGAGTCAAGTCATGGTAATAAATGCACATTTAGAGTAGGGAGATCCAAAACAGACTGTTTTGAGATCAGGGGTTTTTGATGGTTGTGCGTGGGGGTACTTTAGCAAGGGTGGGTGGGACAGTGGTGGAGCATTTTGTGTTCTGGTATTGATGGCAGTAGAGAGGTGGCTGGTCAGTGGGGCCCCACACCGGTGCTGCAGTCTGTACTGGATATGGGCAGGATCAAGGCCTTAAAAAGTGTATTATGCATCTGTATAACTTCAGCTCCTGACTAGAATCCAGGAGCACTGCATGTGATCATAAAATATACTGTTAATCTTAACTAATGGATCCCATTAAATGGTTAAGTAGCCTGGAAAGATTTCAGTCATTTTATGTTGTCTCTATGGAAATATCTCTGAAGGATCATTAGTGTTCTAATTGAGGCAAGTCACTGTGATTCTTTGGTGTCTTACAGTTATCATTACTGCCCTATATAAAACACGGGGCCCAACTATAATACTATAACCTGAACTGCCTGACTATGAGCAGCTGTTGGCTTATGTTTTGGAAATGGAACAAAGTATGTTTTCTTCTGTTCTGTTTTCAAATGGCTGTATAGCCATTTATATGGTCTGATTTCAGTATAGGCTAAAATCTGCTGTAGAAAACTACAGTCCTGTGTGAGCTTAGCAGGGAGCTGTACTCTGTGAACTTCAGTGGCAGCCAAAAGCCATGCTCAGGAAGGCAGGTGTAACTTCTGTTCTTGCATCTCATGTAGCCTGTATTCCCTGGTCACGCTGCTGTAACCAGCATTTGTGTGTTTGCGTGTACCCCAAACTGCATAGTCCGTGGTTCTGAAGTGTCCCAAGTGCCAGGCGCAACTCAGGCAAAATATTTTGTTTGCCTCTCTGCCTCACTTTGTGTGTCTTTGGACACTAAAAAAACCAGTGTATGTTGTGTGCCAGCACAGCATCGCTATGTTTGAAAGGTGAAGGATGTTGCTTTATTCAGAAGTTCCGTATCATTACGAGGCTCAATATTTTGCATTATATATTTTGTGTATCTATATTTTGCATTATATTTGGACTACTTTTTTTTTTTGCTTAAAACAAATATTAATTCAACATAAAATTTTAGAGAAATTGACTTGCAAAGAACACTGTAACATTTAAATTAGAAATAAAGCTTGATAATAGAATACATGAACTCACATATTGGATTGACTGGGGGCCCTTTAGCTGACTGACTTTGTGTATAGCATATGTGCAGGTATCTGGCAGGAGTTGATATATCCAATGTTGTTTTCAAGTCTTGCATAGTTTATGAAATCCATTAACAGAAGAAGAAACAGATTGCCGTTTAGCCATGTCCCAACTTTCTGGTATATCATATTTGCCAAGTAGAGCACTATACCTTGCATTATGTAGAGTGGATCTCTCTCTCTGCTCTCTTCCATTTAGTTAAATCTTGGCGTGACTGAGGGCAGCGGTGGGAAGCCCAAACTCCTGCTCTGCTATGAACAGCAGACAAAGTTGAGGAGAGACGGTAACTTGCTCCACTTGTGGGCATGGCCACAGAACCCAGGGATTTACATCTCTCTCTGCTAAGCGCTTAGAGCCACAAGATTGGTTTTATCTCTTTATTGACTTCCGTGTTAGTCCTTCAACAAACACAGACTGCAGTTTGAATGATCAAAACGTTACTGTGGATTAAATATGCTCAATGACATGCAGGTACAGGCATAAAATACAAGGACTTCAGACCATCCTCTGTTATCTCTTGGAGCCTAAATAGCCTAGTAAATTCAGTACACTGCAGAGTTTGTCTTCTCTGTCAATCGTGTGATTCACAGACATGGCAATAAAAATAATTTATTCTATTTCTTATCATATTCATGGAACCTCTTTGCTAATCAGAAGAGTACATGTTAAGATCAAAACCATTGTTGTGCTTACACTTACATGTAGACAGCTATAGACAGCTAAAGGGTTCACTAGCATCCAAGAAGTACATGAGCAGAACTTTACTGGATCTCAGAACTGTAAATTGTAATAGAGCTAAGGCAGACATTAAGGTTTACAAATGTACGTATCTAGGCACCAGACACTATCTACTACTTTGACATGTACAACTTCCAAAAATACTAGGCTAAACTGGAGAGTTTATTTTAATCATCAGACTACACAGGGGCTGGGGATTTTTTCATAATTAAATGCACAAATTTGTCCTTTGGTCTCACATTCATTTATTCTGTTTGACAGTACTGGGTTATTTATGCATATCCCTTACAAACACAGTAATGGTGGGCAGACGTTTTGCAGAGCTTTAACTTAGCCAGCTAGCAGATCTTCACTAATCTGAGAATACAGTGAGGTTCACAAATCTTCTGTGATTCCAGATGGGGAGAAGTTTCAGAGCTGTTAGCTCATTTACTAAAGAAAACGGATCAGCCCCTCTGTAGGCCTTCAAACCACCAGCTCTTATGACTCTTACTGATAGGAAACTATGGTGCTTTTAATCTTTAGCTTAAAGTAAAGGAAAAAAACATGCAATAAAAACGACAGCACACTACAAACTTCAAAACGCTGTTATGAAAGACAGGTATTTAAACAATGGAAGGCCAGAGGGTAGGCCAGTTTTATTTCTGCTTAGCTTCCCTTCCAAAGCTAGCTCCCCTTCTCTGCTCCTGTGTCAGCCTTAATGGTCTTTTTCTGTAATCACCATTTACAATAGGCAGAAGAAAAGGCTCTTCATTTGTCAACACCTTTACATACTCTGATAATTTCTGTCATATGTCTTCATAGTTCTGCCACTTGCATTTCCTGTAGGATTGTCAGCTACAACCATGGAGGCATGTGGACAGATACTAGTTTTAATGTAAGGTATTTTGTTTATTTTCTTTAGGTAATTAACTGAATATGAAAAGTCACAAAATAAGCCTGAAGTAGAAAACAGACATCCTCATGGATTTTACTGAATTATCTATAAAAACCAAGTGGTTCCTTGGTAGAAGTTGTAAAGATGTTTTTATAGCCCTTTCTTAGCTTGCTATTCCCTGATCTGGTTAATATCACAAAAATGTAACACACTCTTCCCTCTGTCTCCTGTCCTTGTCACAGGTGCTGTTCAGTCAAATGGACAGATTCCCCAAATTGTTTGTCGTTCCAGTGCAGAATTTCCAGAGACTCAGAAGAAAGTGGACACATCGGAGGTACAGGTCAGCAGTTACTAGCAGTGCTGTAGTTAAATGTCATCTGTGAAACAGTTCAAGTTTGTTTCTTCACCCGCTGTCTTCCCCCGTCAAAGTGCCAGTGTACTGTTGTGACAAGGATTTGGCTCCTGGGCAAAGTGGCTGGTTCATTGCTGCCCCTCATGCTTTACACTCTGCAAATAGTGTCCCTGTTGCACAGAAGGAAGGAGTCACTGATGGGAGGCGAAGGCACAGCCATCCACCACTTCCGTTCTTCAGAACAAATAGCTGTGAGTTCATGCAGCAGGAATAGGAATGTGCCTACTGGGACAGTCTCAAAGACTCTGTGCTGCCAGAACCTCGGTGCTGTTTTCTGTCTCTGCCAGAAAACAGGTCTTGCCTTAGTAACACAAAGGATACAGTAGTGTTTTCAGCAGGGAACACTGTGCACAGCTGAAGATGATTGTGTAAGAAAGGAGAAAGTGTGAAGAAGTAAGGGAAAACATTACATGTTTTTATTAGGCTCTAAACGCATTCCTTGGTTAAGCTCCAAATTTTGTCTACTTGCACCATCTCTGGCGGTAAAAGTATCAGTAGGCTATGGTGTGAGGACTTCAAAAACATCCTACAGGAAAAAAACCCTGCATTTGTTTGCAGTTCGTTATTCAATCCCTCCATCATGCATAAAGTGCACAGGACAAGGGAAATGAAATTCCTAGGATTTTTATCACCTGCATTACATGTCCTACACTTCTTGTTTCTGTCTTTGAGTTCCTCCTTTAAAAAGATCTGTTCCTCTGTTCTGAATCTCACTTCCTCTGGAGTAGATCACGTTCTCAGAACTCAGCCAGTGGTTCCCACCTTCTATGTCTCATTTACTTCCACCTTTGTAGGCAAGGAGAATTATACTTAGCTAATGCCACAATTAGTACTGCTGACTGCAGGGTTGCAGAACACTTTTCTGTAGCAGAAGCCAACATGTTGCTTTCTTCATCTGACAGCTTCTACAAGCCTGGAACCAAAGGATCAAGCTGAAGTCTTTCAGGGTGCACTGTGCTACACTTAGAGCACTAAGCTAGGTGGATCCAAACAGATAAATTAGCATAACTAGAAATGAATGTGTTACAAAACTTTGTTTTCAGGACAGCAGACTTCTCCACAGGTTTGCAAGAATAGATAGTAACTGTCAAGAGCTACCAGTTGCTACCTGAAAAAAAAAAAAAAGAGCAAATTATATTCAGATATCACCAAATGGGCTTTATTTATCTTCAGAGTGTCAACTAATAAACACAATTTAAAAGAAAAGCCACCTAAAATTTGTCAAAATAAGTATCTCCATAATGAACTGCTATCATACATTTTATTTTTCTTAACTTGTATGATGCATGCTTTGATTCATTTTTCCTTCAAAAAAGTTGTCAGAGGGTTTGAACGTCTCGTGACCTTGCAGACATGGCTAGAACTTAGTGGCTTCAAGGACCTGTTTGTCGCACTATTGATTCAAAAGTGGAGAAGATATGTGCATGTGCCTTGCCCAGCAGGCGGAAGACACCCTTCCCCAGGCTTATCAGTGGCCCTTGCCAGGTCACTGGTGGAGTATCTTTCCCCTGCTGTGCACCACACAGAATGGTGACAGATGGTTTTCCCAAGTGCCTCTCTGCACAGTGCTTTGCAGTGCTCTCCCTCCCGCACGGAGGGGGCCCAGTGTGCTACCCTGTGGGTGAATGCATGTCACACCATGCTGCAGAGTGCTGGGGACAGTGAATCCAGACACGTAAACTTTAAATTCCCAAATCTCTCCACCTTCTTCCCAGTTCACTGCTGTTGTGTCTAATGAGTTTGGCAGAGATAGGTGACTTCATTATTTTAGCTTTATCCGGAGATCCAGCAGTCACAGCTAGAATGGGAGATGGAGATACAATGGGTTTGAGAGCCAAAACTACATCTGCTTTTCATGTTCTAAAATCTTGCTCAGTATTTTTGGATGTGAAAACAGAGCACAGATTTTTTTTTTTTAAGTCTTCATGTTTTCAGGGAATGAACAGGAGGGTGGAACATCAGGAAAGTATCTTTAATGTCTTACTAACTGCAATTCTTGGAAATTTTAAAAGCACTCATTTTCTGAGGATATCACTCAAAGAAGCACTATGAATACTGTCAACATGGAGGTTTCCATGGTCAAAGCTTTGTGGGCAGCTCCAGAAAGAAAACAAAATACTATTTGCACTCTTAAGGCAAAATGTACTCTACTTCATTTTGCTGTTTCTCTACTGCACTCTTCTCATATTTTCACATCTTTTCACTGTTTTTAGGCAGTGGCATTAGTTTATATGTACATTGACTGTGTCTTGTCCTTTTATTCCTTCTGCTTATTAAAGGCTAAGTCAAATAACATCAGTGCGCCTGGCCTGGCACAGTTGGTGATGAGGCCACAGAAATACCAGAGTGAGAGGAACTCTCTGCAGCCCCCTCCTCCACCTGAAAGGCGGTCATCTGCTATTTCTGTTTCACCAATTCTACCCTCCAAAGTGAAACGAGACAGCGGCGTTTTCCTAACAGATCCAGACAGCTTTCCAGCACCACCACCTACATTGAAGATTGATTTTCCAGCACCACCGTCTGATTTCTGTGAACCTCCTCCTGATTTTGTGCCTCCACCACCACCAGCGTCCAGCAGCGGTAATGGAGACCTGCCATTACCCCCTCCACCTCCACCTGTCTCCAGTAAGCCACCACCTCCAACGAAGAAACCTGTGCCACTTCCTTCAAAAAGGCGAGAAAACACAGGACAAGCTGGAGAACCACAGTCAGCTGGGCCACCTCCGGTAGGGGGTGGAGGGAGGCAAGCAGATTTCATGTCTGACCTAATGAAAGCTCTTGAGAAGAAAAGGGGCAGCAGCTCCTGAACTCTGGGAGCAGGTGGACTTCAAGCCATAGCTGGTTTTGTGAGGCATCATGGAAAATTGTGCTGGATCACGCTCCTCCAGGAGGAATTCTCCTTCAGAGTTCCTCCTGGGGGTCTAAAGGAGTGAGGTGGAGTGCCCTCTGTCCCCGACTTTGTCCGTATAACCTGGTCCTCCCCCAGCCTGCCCTTCTCCCCCCCCACCATTAACTACCATTCCATCATCAGGCCAAGGTAAGAATTGGCTGTAGGGTCTTGCTTCACTCCATCAGGACAGCCAGGGATGGTGGAGCAGCACTCGCAGAGCCAGCCAGTGGGTGAAATGCATCTTCTCTGGCTGCCCCTCTAGTAGAATTGGAGCTGAAGGAAAAAATAACAGCAATGTTCTCGTGCGAATTTTGAGAAGTGGGAAGATTCCTTTTCACAGAATTCCCCTTAAAATTTCTTTATCAGAAAACTCCCAGTTGTGGGTTTGTTTTTTTTTTTTCAATAATAAGACCCCAGTTTCTTTTTCAAAAATAGTAAAACCTCAGCTAGATTATTCTGAGATGCAAGGCAGGAAGGACCAGGGCCATTTCCATACAGTGTCACCCCAGATGTTATACACTCCTGCTTCCATATGCAACCCCATACCTGTCAGCACTCACAGTTGCTGCCTTTAAATCTGGTTTATTTGGTTAATCTTAAACAAAGAAAAATTTTTATTTTGAAATCTTGTGTGCTTCCCTTGGTAAGCAGAGATTTTTTTTCCTGTTGGTTAACATTTGTCTTCAAACTGTACCAAGAAATAGCGTGTCTTCTGAAAGCCTTTGTAATTATCTTGTACCTGATACGAATGTCTCCTCGTACATTGTTTTTTTCATTTGTTCTCCCATTTTAATTCTCTGTTGTTCATTTAGGCAGCATTTGTTGTTAGTTCTCAAAAATAGCTTCTATTTTATATCTACACAAAGTGTCATAGTTAATGAACAGGCATTTTACTGGCAGTTGGTACCACTTCAACTATTTTAAAGAGGTTTTGCCTATACTTTCTAGTCTTTATTTTTATTTCTTCCAGTCTTTGCCTCTTCTCATGCACGTGATCTTCTAATATATCATAAATAATACCTTTCTGTATTTTGCAATACAAAAAGCATAAAAAGCAAAGTGTGCAGTCTAAATAAATACATATGAGCAGCTGACAGAGCAGGGGGTGAGAGCGCTGCTGTTTGTCAAAATGGAGTCCTAGGTCTAGAAGTGGTGGTGGGAGGCAAGGGAATGACAAGCTGGTGGCAGTGCCATGGCCTGGTAAAGTTTTGGGTCATCTCTAGTCTTATTTTTGACTTAAAGTTGGTTTGTCAATACCCATGTACCTGCATAACAGCCTAACAGAAATACGGAGGTTATACTGATGTCTTTATAAAGTGCTTTGCCTTTTGAAATGATCACTTTTTTTTTTTTTTTTTTTTTTTAAAGCTGAAAACACTAATGACGTTATGAACCACATGCATTTCTTCTTGCCACTGAAATGATTTTGCTTTAAACACTGTGGTAAAGCCCACAGATGTGCCATCTCTGGTGGAAGAAGTGTCTGCTTGAGGCGGACCGATAAATGCATCTGTATGTGGGCAAAGGCAGTTATGGTTAATATTCCTCCCTGGTTTTGAACTTGAAAAAAAACTTAAAAGCATTTTAATTGCAAGGTTTTACAAGATTGTATGTGTGAGAGATGCTAAAGAGCAAGGTATGCATCTGCACAGGCGACAGAGAGTTGGGGCCACTGTTTGAGCATAGAGAAGGAGCATTAAAAGTCTGTTGATGTTACGGTTTAAAGGAGGCCCACCCCCACAGCAGTATGCCACACTACGTTTCCATGTTGACCCCACTCCCCAGTTTGGTTTAGGTCAATTATTTGACCACTCTGGAAGAGGTAGGGGACTTTTTTGACTCTCCGACGTCATGCAGGTATATCAGGCTACTGAGGCCTGGCCTTCACCCCCAGAAGTCTCTGCGCTGACCGACATCAATGACAACATTGTTGGTAGAGTCCAAAAGTGTAACGCTAACCGAGGTGATGGCTGGCCATTACAGCCCCATGTCACCTCAGTTGCAGACCCTTACCTTCCACATTGTCCACAAGTTCACAGCACAACAGACCACTCTTTTACCCAAGTATGGACAGCAGTGCTGACTGGCCCATCTTGCTTTTGTTCAGATGGTTCTTGCCATGTTATGCGCATTTTGGTGGCTGCATGAGCATAGTCCTTCACAAGACAGCAAAGACCAGGACTTTGCTATGACAAAGCACAAACCATGAGTACTCAGGATCAGGGAGCCAGACCGGTGACAAGTTGGAGCAATGCAAGGCAAAACATGCCTGTCTCAGCACTGGGAGGAGCAGGTGGTACCTGGTCAAAGCAGTAGGAGCGAAAGGACAGGCCCTTGGAAGAAGCCAGTGTGGAGGGTGGTGATGGACACAAGAGGAACTTGGGGATGCACCGAAGGTGTTCCGGAACAGGGATGCTTCAGCCAGGGAAGTGCCAGATGAGTCACTAAAAAAAGTTTATGTGATGTCCCGTAATTTTAATCTGTTTTCAGTTGAGACAAGTTGAAGCTAAGGGATGTTTTTCCTGTGGTAATTGTGCCCATCCCCAGAGTTACTCTGGTATAGCCATGAGACAGCCACTCCCTGTTTCCTCTTTCCTTTCTTTGGTTTGTCAGCGGTGTAAGTGTTAGAAGAGTAAGTAAAACTCACATCAGGGATATGGGGGTGGGGGGATGGCTTAAGACTGCTGTAAACCATTTCTTTGCAGCCTGTGGTTGAGGAGCTAGCATTGCTAGCAAGATGCTACAGCTTGTACACCTGTGTGTCTACCACTAAATAAAAGAAGATGAGGATGCAAGCTCGAGCGCTGGCCTAGTGCTCACCCGTACTGCCGAAGTGGGCCTAAGGCACAGTCCCAGGCGCAATTGAAGGAACTGCCTAGACCAGGAACCATTCCCAGAAGAGAACATGGACAAATCTAAAGCAGGTTTCGCTCCCCATATAGAGATCCCCTGTGCTGCGGGTATGGCCAGTCAGGGTACCAGTTTGTGAGCCAAGGGACTAGCCCCTGGCCCTCTTACTTACCAATACAGACAGAGCCCATGCAACTCTTGCTGGTCTTCTAGCCACCTTGCTTTCACTGAACTGAGCAAAAAGCTTTCACCAAGAGAACTATGTTCACCACTAACACAAATGTTACCTAGAAATTTTGAATTGACATGCTAGATCATTCGAAAGGTACCTCATCATCTCTGAACGGCCAAACTGAGAAATGCTTTCAAGACCAGTACAAGGCTCATAAGCTTAGTACAAGCTTTAGTTCCAACTGCAGGAGAAAAAATACTAACTAGCTAAAAGCAGGAGGGTTAAAACTAGGGCTTAAAAAAAAAAAAGGGGGGATGAATGTTTCCCAGGTGCATTCCATAGGTAACTAGGTAAGCATTATGCAAAATCACTGAATGCTAAAGAGCTGGGTATCATTTTCTGACAAGGTATTAGGAGTGCACATCTTCAACACATTTAGGTGACAACAGCTGCCTGCTATCCACCTATTTTTAAATCAAATGAATTTTCTTTTATGAAATATACACTCAGCATCAAAATAAAGCAGAACACGTCCTTAGAAAAATGTTGCGCAATAAGCTAGTTTCTCTGAATTCACAAAGCACTAAGACTTCTACATGGATTTCCTTGCAGTCACTCCTCTCACCAGAACTCTCAGCCTCCTGCCCTGGTTCCTCCCTTCTCTTTTGTTACGGTACAATAAACTCAAATTTTATACATTCTACATCTGCAGTCAATCATAACTCATGCACTTAATCTTACACAAAAGAAAAAGTTGAGCTTTCTTCGACACAAAAAGAATCAAAGCCTACAGACAACTCCAGAAATCAATTAAAATGCTGTGATGATGAGACCTCTATCAACTATTTTGTGTATGTACATAGTTGCATTGAATTTCTGAAATGTAAGTATTCAACTCTCCATTCAAAGAACAGAGCTACTATCTTAATGATACACAATTATCTGGCTTTATTTGGTACAAAAAAGATGCTGCAAAATACAAAAAGATCTTCCAAGACTGTAAATCAAAGCATTTGTAAAAAAATATAAATTAATCCTTCCACCTCTAGCTATCTATTGCCATATGAAATTGTCTTATTCCTGTAGATCACGGTAGTATGTACATTACTAGAGATTACAGTATTTTAGTCTGAAAAGATCTGAAATTGCAGCATGTTATTTTTAACCTTTCTCCATACCTCAAGTGGAAGCAGTCTCGGGAGCTGTCATCTTCTTTGGGCTCTTAAAGCACTGATACGGAAGAAGGACCTACTTCAAGCGACCATGTTTCCATCAGTCCTTAGGATTAGAAAGGTTAGAGTCATGTGGAAAAGTCCACACGTGGGGAATCAGCGCTGCCGCCCCCTCGTAACTGTCCTCTGATACAAAAGAGGACAAGAGTACAACTAAACACATGCTTGATTACCAGCCACGGTATTTTTTTTATTCCCCATCTGTTCTTGCATCACTGCTGTGTTTATGTAACATGATGGAAGAGGCAGCTCTGGAACCACAGGTGGAAGCCAATGATTTTAGGGAATATATCATGAAACACAGTATTGTCATAATAAAACCATAATGATTAAAACCTAGAAGCGGAAAGGGAGGTGGTACAAAATGCATGATGTGGGCTCATTTCTCTACTACAAAACCTAGTTAAAAGGCAGTGTTGAGATAACTATTCATGTGTTTTTTCATGCACTCTTTGTCAGGCACTTTGAGAGTGGAAAAGTAGAAACTTAAATGGATCATGTGGCAAAACTACAGGACAGAATTATTATTTATCGGTGATTATTGACAGTCTCACAGTAACTGGGAAAGACGCATGTTCTGTTTGAGGGAGACACAAAACGAGATACAGTATCATTAAGAGTTAGGAATTCTCATGGTCTTGCAGAATATTCTAAGGCAGTTTGAGCGCCATTAACAGTCAGTACTGACTATTATGAAATCAGAATAGTTACTAAAAACAGGCACTCTAAACTGCGTGGTAAAACTAGGGGAAAAAAATAATGGAGATTTGCTTTCACGTAAATCAAGGAAAGTACATGAACTCAGTCCATGAATGAACTCCTGGAGAAAAGACGTAGCTAACTTACTCTCAGCAGCCAGAGGAATATGTAAAACCATTCAAATATTTTTTAGTCACAGAAACTTTCTAATGTAAATTTTTTTCCACACTATTTCTAGAAATAGATTCGTGAAATGCTGATTATAGCCTCTATTTCAGAATCAAGTGGTACTCAAATTTGGAGATTCTAAAACAATCCATTTTGGATTTGGGAAGAGACAAGGTAATGTCAAGAAGTAACAAAGCCCCCAGATAAGTGATTTTTGCTGTAAATTTTCTAGCATAATATTGGACCTGATTGCTTATGTATTAATTTTGGCTTAATTACACACTAAGTTTTGTGATGTGGAGTTGGAATATCAAACAAGGATAAATAACAAGACCCAGGACTCAAAGACTAGTCTCCCTCTGTTACTTAAAGGACTTCTATGTAACAGCTTCAGGTGAATTTTGAATACTTCCTTGCAAGATTTTCATTAGTCCCTTACAGCATCAGGTGGCTGGATACAAAAGGTATATTGACCTGACTATGTATGTAGTGAGATACTTCCAAGGAAGTCCTTTTCCAAGTGCAACCAGTGAAAATTTCCGGAGGCATTATATCCATGCACCAACAATCTTCCTGCTACTATCAAAAGATACACTTTCAAAGAGCAGTGGGCCAGGCTTGATAGGCACCTGACACCAGCAAAGATGCCAAAATTTATTTTTGGGCAAGTCACTCCAAAGACAGACATCTTTGCGCACTATTTAATTGAATTTCCTTTAAATCTTTGTTGGCAGTTTAATGGGACAAAACAAGGTCAAAAAGAGAAAAGGTGGCATGGTCTAAGTGTAAGACGATCCTCTGTTCCAACTCTGCAAAAGACTTAATAACATTTATGTCTTCAGAATACAATTATATTTGAACAGTGTGTAACAGCAAGGAGAACATTCATCAAAATACTGTATGATTAAAACTAGCTTAGATGGATTTTAAATTGACCAACCACTAAAAGTTATTGAGACCCACCTGATCAGCCATGAATTCTGAGAGGTTAAGTGTGACAGTTTGGCAGAACTTAAATATTGAGACTCAAATTAATGCACAGCTCAGTATGAAGGGCAGAGTTATAAATGCCAATATAACTTGCTGGTGTAAGCATACACAGTGGTCTGGATCTTTAATCTTTAGACTTTATAAGTTGGTCAAGACCTTGTCTTGCCTAGCAGAGTAGCAGATTCCGGTCCACAAAGTATGAGGGAGAGAAGTTCCTGTGGCTTGATCCATTAATCCTATCTGAAGGCCTGAGCTTCAACCTTGATTATTTTTCTTGCTTGTTCAAATTTCTCTCAGGATGAACAGCTTACTTTAAGATCCTTGGCCCAAGCTGGGGGGCGCAGGGAGTAGCCTGCTTCCTCTGCAGCCTGCTGACTCTGGAAGGGATGTTGTAAAATCTGCTGTAGGAGATGAACCTGGATGCAATTAAAATGAGTAAGTTTTTATACAAAATGTTTTCCTGCAAACAAAAGTCTCTGCCACTTCACATTATGCACCCTCCTGGCTCCAGAAACTATTCCATGAGTTGCTTACTATTATTAGTACTACTATTAATATAGTCACTACAACTTCTAATTAATACTATTAATAGTTTTGTTAATACTTTTAATGGTATTAGATAGTACAATGTTGGTCAAAGTGTAAGATAGGTTCAAAGTGCAAATGCATAACTCTTTCATTAACAATTATGCCAATTATTAATACATACGTCAGGAAAGAAAGAAACAATTTTACCTCTGAGAAATCATTCAAATTAGCTTTTTGCACTGCTGATTCTGCCATCCAATTCCTAAGTATGTATCTAGGATTAACAGCTGAAACCAAAAGTAAACAGTGTTAAATTTAGACAGACATATTTGACAAAAGCAAGAGTCTCGTTGAAACGTGTCATTGAAATCTTCAAGAAGGTTTAATTTTCAGATCAAGAAAAAAATGCGTAAAAAGGAAAAGGAATGAATCGATCTATTTATTTTTATGAGCTGCTAAAAGGATTTTTTTAAACTTGCACAATCTGTAATGCCAAAGTGCCAAACAAAAATGAGAATAGGATAGAACACTGTATTGATACGCAAAGTATTTCCTGTTAGGAACACCAGCAGACTTTTCAAATGTGATTAGTTTACCATGGCCTAGGTTCCTGCCACGTTGTTGGAAAGTGTGTTTCAATGTTGTCAATACATTCCTGGAGATCATAACAATGTGTATTATGTTATTTAATGTAAAAATGAATTCTTGAGATATTCACTAAAGTATATGTACTTAAGATATTCCTTTCTCTAGATTATATATCAAAAGTTTGGCCATAAAAGCCTTTAATGTTGGATTTCAGCTGTATTTTTTAGAAACTACTTTTTGAACTTTGTAATTCCTTTCACTTTCTTGGGAGGAGGGAGTCCACAGTTTTTTCCACAACTGTCTGCTGTATCTTCTTTGGAAACACCTGTGACAGCTGCACTGCTTCTCTGGCATGTTCCAGGCTGATTTTGTCTGCTTAGTGGTAGGGAGATTGTAGGGACACTGAAAATGAAACTGCTGAATTAGTAACCCAGGCTGTATCTTACAGGACA
>VYZV01041502.1:3975-17465 GCA_013401275.1 Pandion haliaetus | reverse complement strand
TGTATTGCTTTTTTTCAACAAGTACCGTAAATCCGTCAGTTAATGATGGGAGTAGAGCTAATAAGCATTGTCATGAAAAGAAAGGATAGATGATCAAATATACTGGATATGCTAACTCGTGACTAAGGATAGTAAGGATGCACATATTTTGGTTATATCAATCTCGTCTCCTTCAAATCTGTCCACTAGGAAAACAAACTCAATAGACAGCTGGACAAGTAAGACAGTAAGTCTGAGCCAGTAGTACATCACCAGTATTATCTAAAAAAAGAGGTGGTTATTTCTATGGAGAACCAATTCACATTTCTCTCCATAATTCAACTACATGTTGGGAAGATGCTGCAGGCTAGCTGGTCGTTTCTAAAGTAATGAGAGTTGAATGAAAGTCCATTTTACATTTAAAGAAGATTATAAAACATAAAATGTACAAATTCCACCAGTGCATTATTTTACAGAAATTAAGAAGGACTACTAGCCTTTGCCGACCAGAAATTAGAGCAATCGCATATATTCTTTCAAGACATAAAACTGGGGTTGGTGAATGAAATTACCTCTACATCAGTGTCAATATCTAGCATATCAAATAAAGATACTGTAATTTTCTGCTTTTTGAGGCAGCTGAAGCTGATAATAAAGTGGCATCTAACAGTTTTCATCCAGTGGTGATGGTATTATTAGCAAGAGGAAAGTCTTCCTTAAGAAGTGTTGGATGATATACATTATCCATGTGATCTCTTGCAGAATCTGAAACTTAATTTATCTTTACTATCAATACTGAAATTTATAGGGATGGTGCTGGCAGTTACTAAATCTATTGTCTTTCTGTTGTAGGACAGGTTTGAGACCAAAACTGTTTTAATACTGGTCAAAGGCAACTGCGGGTATCTTATTGACATCTTGTCTTACACTGCTCACATAATAGGTAGAATGAAACTGGACTGAGCTTTTGGCCCTTGAAATGCTTGTATTAGTACTGTAGTCAGTTTGGGTCCCCTACATAGTCAATTGAAAGAGATTCAGCCCATCAAATTTTTCTTTTATGCATATGTTCTTGGACAGCACTTAATCACTGTGGTAGCTGGACACAGTCATGTAGCTGTGCATTTTACAGGCAGCAGTCTGGCAACCTGGACAAAAGGCAGGATTACCTTGGATTCTTCATCAGTGGATTCAGAAAGACCGCATCCCATTTGGCCACATTCAGATTGGTATCACTGCCAGAGACATGAATGCTTAAAAAGACAAGTTCATGTCGTGAGTAAACTGGTGAATTAACTGAGCATCTCAAGTTAATTCTGTTTGGCAGGAAAAGTTTCTTTTGGTTTTGGTAACTGGATTGTTTAAATCATTTTTTGTTATAAAAAATACCCAGTTTTGGCTTGATCTTTCTCCTCTCTTTCTCTCTGTCTCTCTCTACCCCCTGCCCCAACTTGCTGTTTGTCTCATACTGTGGACTGGACTATTTTGTTTGCATTTTTTAATAAGGTAGATTTCTGAAACTAGCAGTACTTACAGACCAAATATTTTACTCTCATGACTCTCCTAAGAATAGTAGAGTAGTTTGTAGTTCAATATTAGAATCTGTGTACATTGTTTTATATATGATCCCACTGCTCAACAGTTTCAAATGTGATTATGAAAATGTTTAAACAAATGCATTTTTTTCTTCAAAGTTATTTTCCCTAATGCATATCTATGTAATTAGAACATAACATAAACTATACTGTAGCATTACAATCAGGAATTAATTATTGCTACATGAAATTTTAATTTTTTGTCTTTCCTAACTGCAAAGGTGAGTATGGCTTAAAATTGAAAAAATATTAGTCCTTTTCATAGAAACCTGTTTGAAGATCATAAAGAAGTACAAAAGAAGAAAAGCTTTTTGTTTGTGTTTGCAATCAAATCTTTCTTAAAAGGAAGTCTGACACACAGGCATTGTAGGTTTTTTCAATATTACATTGAAGAAAGCAAGATACAAGTCTCACTGGATTAACTGGAATTCAAGTATAGCAGAAAAAAAACATATTTAAAAATAAATGCTTGCAAACAAGGAGCTCAATGAGCCTTGCAATTGGCTATTCAAAGGTGATTTTCAAGTATTAGTGAAGCTTAATTTATTGCTTGCCTAATTTATTGCCTGCATCAAAACAAAACAGAAGAAAATAGGTCAACGTAAAGAAGCTACTGAAAATTTTTTATATGGCAAAACATTCTGAAAAATAATACAAAAAAATACATTTAAAGATGTTGTAGATCTAAAAGTAATCAATCTGTTTGTTCTAGTAAATTTATTCAGCACATACAATATACTGAGAAATATCTTTGTTTTTAAAGACCACTTGCAAATTTGCAAGATTTGTAAATGAAATCAACATGTTTGCCAACATGCTTTTGAAAATTCTTTAAGCAAGTACTCAGTTAACATGCATAGTATAAAATATTAAAGGCAAGAGCTATACAGTTCAGTGAGACATTTGTTGGTACAGCACATAAAAGGAAAACTAAATAGATGTTCATGCTATATTTTCAGTGCTGCACTTCAAAAAATTAACTGACATGACATCCTTACAGATCTGGTTAGTACTTTGATAGCTAAATCTGAAATACTGCGTAAAAATATAGAAGAATCTTATTTGTTTAGGTGCAAGTATAGTTAAAATTCAGACTGAACTATGGTTAACTCATTGTTTTGGACTTAACTATTGTTCTGATTGCTGTTTATTTAATAGTAGCAGCCCATGCTGCAAGGCCAGTTGATGAACTAAAATGCCTGTGCATAGAAGCATAAGTGGAAAGAAACAATTCAGATCTGTTGCTGTCAATAGTACTGCTGTAAATCCACACATTTACATAATTAATTTCCAATGTGAACTGGTGTTCTTCGTTTAAAGACCTGCTGATATAAACCTCCTTCCTTGCAAACAGGAGTTGCAACAATGGTAGGGCAACGGAGCAAGGACTTTTCCTGCGCTTGAGTAATTTGCAGGTCCTTTCACCTTTTGATGCTTGTTTCTGCTTACCTTAAAAAAGAGACATTTTGTTATCTTCTCTTCTGGATGATGGCAAGAAATCACTGTTATGAAATTTTGTGACCTACTGACCTTTGGTACTGAAAAATTGGTTTATTTACAACAACAATCACTATCTAAAAGAATAGCATAAAACAGTTTGACATTTAGTACTTCTGTAATTACCTTATGTCATGTGTCAGCACTGGATATCTGTAGTTTGGATCACTTATCTAGTCTCTGGTTTATATAAAGGCCTTCAGGTTCTTTATCAAAATGTGTATATGAACTTTTCACTCTGTGAAGTAAAAACCCGGGTCAGTTGTATCTATTTTCTGCAACCTTCTTAACTTTTCACACCCACTCTGCCAGAGTGTTGTTATAGATTGTAATACTTGCCTGCAGTATCAATTGGAGAATGATTCCTAGCTTCATTACTGTTGTCAGAGGTGTGGCTGATGATACATAAACTAAGTATCTTCTTCACAAATGGCATTATCTCCCTCAAATTCATTCTGCTTCACTGTTGTTAATCTTATTATCTGTTCAGTTAATCAATAGCTGTCTTTCAAAAGAGTGTACCAATAATACATACTGGAAGTGGGTTTCTGAAGGTAGTAGAGATGGTAGTGTGGTTTGGGCAGTAGGCAAGAATTTAGTTTCTGATCCTGTCATCTATTTGGGTGACAACTCAGCAAAAATTGTGCCTCGCCTTGGTTTTAGGGAATTAGGTGGCAACAAGTTGCCCCCATATAGATTTCCCGTAGTGTTTCTGCACGTGTCCTTGAACTTCAGCACCCTCTATCTAGTAGATAGAGTTTTAGTTTAGAGCTCAGAGGATGAACTGGGCAGCTGTGTCTCAGCCAGCAATTTATATCCTGAACAATGGCCTGCATGGCTTTTTGCCCACATGCAACTAATCTGTTTTAAAATAAAATATCAAATGCTGGTGCTTAATATTAATATAAATTAAGTCTGGCAGCAGTTTTTTATGGTTACTGTTTAATGACATGATCCTACTATGAGCTTTGCCATGGTGGTAAAGGAGACCATCACTGCAGAACCAGTTGCAAGATCAGGGCCTCAACATTTTGAATGCAGTTAAAATAGTTGAGTATAAATACATTAAGCCCAAGATAATTGTGCAAGAAGTAATCTTAATTGATATCGACTGGAGATAAAATGTTTGTTCTGTTTTACAGCATTTACAGAATTTCAGTGTTCTTGGTATGTGTCAAATAGTCTTAATGTTCTTAAGGATTTATATGTATATTTTACAGTTAAATATGTAAATATCTTAAACTATGAAAACTCAGTTAAGTATAACTGTCATTGCAAAAAAAAGGATTATTTTCAGACTCACAAAACAATAAAACAAACCTCACAAATTAATTCAATGGAGCATGTTACAACTTCACAGCATATGGGAATAAATTTACAATGTATAATTTCCATGCCAGAATTCTTGAGTTATCAGATAATGTATTTCCTTTCAGTGATTATTCTGCAAGCCATATTTAGGCCTTTCTTACAATAGAAGCTTCACTGTGTATTTCAATACAGAGTGCTCTTGTGTGTTGTTCACCCATCTACAAAATAGTTTTCCTATTTAGATTGGGGAAGTTAGAATAAGGAAAAGAATGTGCTTCATTCATGTGTTTGGCAAAAATACTCTGAGTCATCAAAGTCTGAAGAGAAAGAAAGTATCATTGAAGAGAAAGAAAGTAGCAACAGTAAATATTTGTCTAGAATAAATATAGCAACAGTAAATATTTGCCTAGAACTTAAGGTTTATGATAATTGAACAACTTGTTACTTGTGTTAGCTGAAAATATTCTTAAAACAATATTATAATATGAATTATTATGCACTGAGTAGATTTATAAGAGCATGCCTGTATTTCTATTTAAAATCAGAGGTTGGTCTTATGGACAGGGGACCTGATTTTCATTTATACTACAAAATTTACTCCTCTTTTCTCAGTGGAAAAAGGACTTAAAAGAGAAGTAAATAAATGTAAGAATAAAGCCCACTGTGCTATTAAAGATAGCAAAGATCTCAGGCAACGACTTTCAGTCCCAGGAGTAGTAGTTGTGAGGAGGGGTTGACCTAGGCTCAGAAAAAGTAGCTGCAGGTGAGGAGGGGTCTGAGTTCACCAAGCATCTAAGAAAAAGGGAACAAAAAGAAAAAGAAGATGAGCCCAAGCCTGCTTATGAAGGGAGAGGTGACATACTGCACTGATGATCTGGAAGCAGAGGTATCGGGGAGCAGAGAGGGGTTGGTGGGATACCAGTGGGTCAGCTGCAAGAGGTCTAGTCATGGGTGCCAACAAAGCAGAAAGGATGGGCACTACTAAAGCCAGCTTGCATTTGCCATTACAGAAGCATTAGTAACCCATTTGATGCAAATTTTATCAGGTCAGTCTTTTGCTTTATGTAGCCACAGCATTTTTGATCTGATCTTGAATGAGAGAACAGCATTCACTGTTGTGGTTAACCACAGTCTTACTGTAAATGGGACTCCAACTCTGACTGCCATTTTTTTTGCACTGCAGAGCTTCTATTTATGATACATGCACCTCAGACTTTGCCAATGCAAAGTGAAAGATGAAGACTAGAACCTCTACTTATCAGAAAATTAAGTTAAATTTCCACAATTAGATGAATGAACATTTAAGAATGGAGTGAGAATAGCTTATTTTCTGCATAGGTGGTAGAACTGCTAACCTGTGCAATGCAAAGAAAGGATTGCACAATGGGAGGGTAAATCATACCCAAAGAATGCTATCTTTGCACCCATTTAGCTTCTAACCAAATGAAAACTATGCCATTCTGTGCTATTTCTACAATGTCTTAAATCCAAACATTTGTGAAATTTAAAAGTGTTGTGGCTAAAAATTCAGAGCTGATCTTACCAATGGACCCATTGAGCCAAGGCCTTAAAACCTGATCGGACTCCTGTAGTGACTAGATTTCTATACAGGAGCAAGAAACTATTCACACATACCTATTTGTGTGATTTGTTCTAAACATTTGGGCCAGTGTCACAGATGAGAAGTGGCCTGCTTACTCTCCTGTATCCATTAGTGAGAAACAAATATGTTTGGCAATGTCTATATGGCAATTTGTTCAACAAGCAGCAGAACTAAAGAATTTCCAATGATCTTCCTCTGCCCAGCTGATGTGTGCTTTGTGCTTGCCTCTTCTGCAGTAGTGGTATAGTGGATATATATAATATATGCTCTTCACAATCCCCACCTCTGCCCCCTTTCCCCATCCACTGCAGTCTCAGACCCCCCCATACTTTTGCCTATAACCTGCCACCCTTTCTTTCCCCTCTTCTGTCCAGTTCCTCCCCATGTCTGCAGCACTCACGGCCACCATGCCACCACTGTCTTCCATAGGCTATAACCTCTTTGTTAGGTCTTCTAGCCTGGCAAGAAACAACATGCTCCAACTGAGCTAGATCTACAGATTTCACCAAGAAAAATTATTAGGGCCTGAGCTATCCCCACATGTCCCTCAGTTCTGGTACTAAGACAATCTTTCCTTGTGTCCACCTGCAGATTTGCACAGCATTTGCAGGTATTACTTGGTTTTGAGAATTTATTTTCTGAGAAAACAAATCAGAAGATTAGATTTAGCTTGGATCAATGGTTTAAAAATTTAAAAAGGTTAGAC
Organism: Pandion haliaetus; assembly: GCA_013401275.1. Taxonomy (NCBI): domain Eukaryota; kingdom Metazoa; phylum Chordata; class Aves; order Accipitriformes; family Pandionidae; genus Pandion; species Pandion haliaetus. The sequence goes on along the minus strand of VYZV01041502.1, from coordinate 10,774 downwards.
TGACACAGAGACATAAGCATCATTTTCTTAAGAAACCAAACTAAAACTATTAATATACATACAGAAATTTAGCAGTTTCCTTTAATTGCTGTGCTGCTGACTTTTGTTGGAATAAATTGTAGATGTGAAGGAAGAATCTGGATTGTTTCTGCTTAATGCCAGAATACAAAATGAAGTTTTACAAATTCTTGTGATTTTACTGACTTTATTTCTGTATGTGTTTATTATGTATCAAACAGGCTATACATACAACTTGACAAAGTAGAAGCCTATCTTGTAAGACTGGAAGAATATTTTGCAATTATTATGTATGGGAGCATGACAGAAATTTTTACTGGTCTATTTTTAAATGAATAATTACAATAAGTTTTAAGTTGATGTAGCTAAAAATCTAAAAGATAGTATCTTTAAAATTTTATTTTACATGCTTTACACAAAGAAATTGTATCAACTTAAAGCATACAGCAAGTAGCTACTGATCTAATGCACACAGTTCGATCTAAACTTTATCTTACAGAGTCAAATATTACGTTTGTGAAGCATATCTGTGCTGCAGGGAGTTTCTCTCCTTGGTGAAGGAGAAATTGGTCATGAAGAGGAATAAAAAACAGCCAATGATTTCTGCTCCAAATATTATATCACGGAAACATAGAATAAGTTGTAGGATGACTTGATGTCTTACCTTGTGTGTTGAACATTTGGTGTCATGAGTTACAAATCAAACATTGAGAATGAGCTGTAGCGATGCCAGAGATGTTAACATTAGAGGGGTGGAGGAAGGGAGGCAGAACTAAGATCAAGGATGATCTGTTTTGGATTCTATAGCTAGCGGAGGTATGGTGTAATTAATCCAAAGTCAAATGAAAAAATATGCATTTTTCTGAATTAGAGTCCATTGTGGCCATTACGTTTTCCATATTTTTGAAAAAAAATTAGACCCATAGAACATGAAAGCAATCTGGAGTAGGAGAAGACAAAAGGGTGGCCTGTGCTGATTCTTATAGAATAATTCCTGGTATAGTCTTTTTTGCCAAGAAAGTCTGATACCATATGAGTGGTGAAAATGGATTCTGCAGCATTTTCTTTTATTTGAGCATTTTGTCCTATAACATCTGCCCAAACCCACATCTGAAGCACCTCGTTTAGTACGTGTATACATGTTATTGCAGTAGCTTTGTAACTTTGCTGTGGCATAGTGGTACCTGCTTTCAGACTAGCTTTGTATTTTACCTTGTTTCTGCTCCTAGGAGTGTGTCCCAAACTACAGTGGTATTTTGGAGGGGATCCCCCTTGTTTATCGCTCTTTTGCTAGGAATGCTGAATTTCTGGGAGCACGCTGGCTAACCTTCTGTGGAATAAACAGATGGTTGTCAAATGCTGTCCTGTAGCCTGGTAGTTACAGGATTTACTCTTAGAGGGGCACTTGGGATAGTGTTGTGACATTGAGCCATGCATCTGGCATGTAAACTACAAAGTTCAGATGATCTGTTGTAGTCAGCATTTCCTATTCTCTAGCTCTAGGTTGCTCCTAACACATTTTCAGAGGTTCATGTTCTTAGGATGCACTCATCTCAGGAGCTGGGCATTGCCTTTCACAAGCACCCCACTCTCCCGGGTAACTGTATGGAAAGAGGAGAAATACAACATCAGTGCCTTGAATCACTCAATGCAGTGCATAGTTCCTAATTATTTGGCACGACAGCAGCTATATTGAAGGTGTTGGAGTGGACCCTAGATATAAATTTCAGCATTTGTTGATGTTACAAAGTGGCCAGGTATTTATTTTCTCTATTAGTGGTTAAGCAAAGATTTACTAAACTGAGAATTTTTTTTAAACAAAGCACTCCTAACATAAATACTGGAGCAGGCTAACCATTGCAGAACATCTCCATTTGTCAGTAAGCCTTTGCAACCACCATTATATTCCTGCCTATTGTTTGTGGAGATAGTGTGAAAACAGACAGTCAGTGTTGGATGAGCCAGAATAAGAACCAGCTATTAAATTGAATGCCAGTTTTACCTTAACAGTAGAGGGATTTTATCCCATTTTTGCCAAATCCTAATCAATTTTAAAGAGGGAGGGATGGAGTCCTTAAAGCTCAATGGGAGGAATTTTTATATTTTTTCATACCTACCTCTGCAATAGCAGGGCCTAGCTCATGTAGTTAAAAGAACATTGTAAATATTGAGAGGTACTTTTCAAATACAGAAAGATCCCTTTTTTGTCATCATCTTCATCACCCTTATCACCATTGTGCTGGAATATAATGATGTGATAAATGGTGAGATGTAGTTGCATAACTCTGAAAGTTGGTGTGTATTCCTTCAAAAGGAATAAGAAAGAATAATTCCTCTGAACAAAATATTCAGANGTAGACTATTAACTAATCAGAAGGTATTTCAGATTAGAGTATTGTTAGACTGGACCAGTAGTTTTTGGGGCAGATGTCCATTCACTGACACAACAGTAACCAGCATTCAAATAATTAGCTGGTTTGTGAGTGCTCAGAGTCCAAAGAAAGGGAGAAGCAAAAAGCTAAACTCAAGATTAGAATAATTGACAAAATCTCTATTCCCTTTTTAGGTACATGGAGAATTTTGCTTCATCTAGGTTATTCAGTGCAGAATTGAACTGCAGTTCTTTAGAATTCCTTTCAGTTTTTAACATTTTCTTACAAACTTTCTTTTTCTCTCATTTTTGAGGGCAATTTTTTTAAAAGTATGTCTCTTGGACACTGAGTATTTAGTGCTCATTTGAAAGCTTCCTTCTGTTTTTTGGAGAGTTCCCTCCAAGTCTCTGATGCTCAGTGAAAAAATAAGGACTTGAAAGTCTTCTCTGATCTGTCAGTTTGGAAGGCACACAGAAGCATTAAAATGTTATGGGATAGCTTTATATTCAATAGGAGGACATGACTAAAAAGGCCCATGGAGCCTACATACAGGAGCTTTGGAGTAATTTGTGGAATTTATGTTAGATTATTTGTCATGCCAAAGTCTCCTAGTCTTACATTGTCTTCTGGGCAGATGTGCCTTCTCTCCAGCTGAACAGATCATCTGCCAATCAAAGGTTTGTGGGGGTTTTTTTAGTCAAACCATGACAGGATTTTGAGAAGTTCACTCAATTCATTGACTTCCTATTAGTGAGAGATTCTAATCTAGGATCTATGGGCCTTGAGGAATGCAGTTTTGTTTCACTCGCTAAAGTAAGAAAGTAAAAAAAGAGAAAACAAAATTATAATGTACAATCTCCTTTTAGTGTAGTCCACATGGAAAATAAGGGGCTGCCCTCATCCATATTTATACAAAAAATGGTTCTCATGTTCAACAGACCACCATGCTACTAATTTCCTTGCATTTTTTTCCAAACCTCATTCTCGTCCAAGATGAAAGTATATTCCTTTTACTACACATGTGTTGTAAGCTTTTGGTTTTTTGCCTTTTTTGGTAGAACTATGGGATTTAGAAAGTCAGCAAGACTTTTTGTACATTTGGGGATCAGTGTAAAGAAAATGCTATTTCCACTTGGTGCTATTTCAGTGGATTAGGCAGTGCAATCAAGACATACATATTAGCTTGAACGATAATACCTCAAGGTCTCATAGCTCTGCTAGGACTATGATAGCTTCCTTGATGCTACCTGAGATTCTTGCACATACTTTTCATCATAGGACTTTTGACGTAAATGCCTGATACTCTGTGTGATAGGAATTCTGCAATCATCTTGTAATTGATTCATTATCTGGATGGCAGTAATGGAATGGAAGTGAAGAGTCCACTTCAAAAAAGTTCAAGCACAGTACCATACCAACAGTGGCTCTTAAGTGTGCTGTGTTTGTGTAAACTCCCCTTCCGAGTCCAGCTTTTGGTGGATTCTTGGGTTTAGTGAAAGAAGTGTAAGTAATTGGTCTGATGGCCCACTTATAACTACAGCACTGCAGGAAATAACCTAGGGAAGTCTGTTGGTTACTGTGTCTCAGAAGATTCCCAATGCTCCTTTGAAACACAACTCGTCCTCTAGTGGGAATATTTAGATGGATTGTTCAAAAAACCACAGAAAACAGTTTATAACTCTAGTCAAGGTACATAATATTTCAACTGATATATTTGATATGCTTCACATCTGTTGTTTTGTCAATTTTAATTTATTTAGTGTACGTGCTCATTTTTATTTAGAAAGATGTCTTTTTTTATATTTAGCACTATAACTAATGTCTGCAAATATCATGTGTTCAAACCTGTTTCTTCAGTATATTGACACATCCCAATGTACAGTGTTTAAAAAATTTGGCCTAAAAGTCAAATTCTCCTAAGCCAGATCTTTAAGTAGTGGCTTCACTTTTGCACGTCTCAAGGTAATAACCGTATAGTAAAAATAGATTATAACATGTATATGAGAAGCAACAAGCACAGTTACTTACTTTAGTGAGAGCAACTGTAAATTTAGACAAATGTTGATCTGTCTCTGTATATGATGTATCTATAGACATATATACATTTCTTATCCTATTCTTTCCCATCCATTATTCATTTTATTGTGGTCAAAAACTACAACCTACATATAACAAAGTATCATTGGTGCTAGGTTCTTCTAGCGCTTTGTTTCCAAAATACTTGCAGTTTCACTGATGATAGAGGGTAATTAATTTGCTCATGCAATTTCTTTCCTTCTTTTGATAGTGCTAAGGCTCCATCTGCCACCAGATGTCTTTCTGCCTGACTGAGATGTTTCTGTGGTCTTTGAAGACTAACTTACATATTAAAGGTGAGCTGTTACCTGTTACTAAAACAAAACAGCAAAGCTTGTTGATGAATATTAAACTGATACAAAATTCTGAATACCCAAATAAAGTGGTTTTTATACTTAGGAGAAAGAAAACTAGGCAGCAATACAATATTTGAACTTGGTCAGCTTCTTTGCTGATCTCATCATAGAACTGGAGCATCCTTTCAAGTAAAAAATGGTAAGATTATATTTAATTGGATGCATTTTCCTTTTTAGGAAGCTGTGGCCTACTAATGCCTAGTTTGGGTGAATGAAGATCTATAGTCTAGTGATATGCAGAGGCATTGTGACTTGTACTTAGCGTGAAAATAAAAAATTACCACGTTCTGGGTATTTTGCATGATTATGTGAAATTTTATACTTACAAGGATGTATTTATCTTACTAATTGATTGTTCCAGGAGACACATGACTAATTACTAGCCATGTAGAAATTACATTCATTCATCTTGCCTTGCTATTGCTAAAATATAATACTAAAAAAACCCCCACTGGTTTATAAGTGGACCATATAAAAATATTATTTATGCCGATTGTAGTGTACAATACTTTTGTTGCAATATTATTTTGTATATTATTGACAATTCAGTTGAATACTAATGAATATTCAGTTGAACGTTATTATTCAAATACAGTCTCGGTATGTCTTGGCACCCCATCTTTGTGTGAGAACTGTTCTGTAACAACAGTAATATAAAAAAGTCAAAAGCTGTATTTCATAGAAAAGTCTGATGGTTTAAGTAAACACACAGTTGTGATTTATTGTAATTAAAGGTGTACTGTGGCCTATTGTGCCTAGTTTCCGCCTTTGACCTTCTTGCTTCCTCTTTGTCCATTTATTTATTGCCTACAGACCTCCTAAAATTCTGAGGCAGAAGGGAGGACTGCTGTCTTGTTTTAAAAGCTGCCTGCTCATTGCAGTGCCTTCCTACGTTGTTCCATGTAAGGAATTTCTCCCCATGGTATATCCCTGTCAGAGTTTAGAAGGAGACAGATGCAGTGTCAAACTGATTATTTTAAAACAGTGCAACTTAAAGCCATACTTAGATCTACTTGATGGAGCTTGCCATGGCACACCTAAGTATTTACCAGTCAGCCATATCAGGAGCTGGCTGGTGTGGCTTGCAGTCCCAATGTACCTGAAACATCCACATTTCTTTGCCATGGAAACCAGGTAGACAATAATACCTATAGATTAAGAATATTGTATCCTTTGAAAGGGCAGCTTCGTGAGTTCATGAATCTTAAAAAAATCCTGTTGTCTTTAGCTCAGCTGTGTCAGTCATCAGAAAACATTTTAAGTTATTCTAAGGTACACTTTTCACCGTGATCCTTACCTTTCCTTGTGAAAGAACATAAAAGATGCTAATTAGGAAGGTGGTAAAAATACTTTTGCATGTTGTCAGCTGGAAGAGAATGAAAGTGTTTGTGAAGGAAATGTCATCTCCAAATAGATGTAAGGACCTGTCCCATTCTTCTTCAGCCCTTGCTTGCTGGCTTTTGAAAGTCCTACTGGTATTCAGACTATATGCTGTAGTTTTTCCACTGTCGCTTGTACTTTAGCACCTATCGCTGTGCTCCAGCTAGCAAAAATTGAGATGCTGAACTTTGCTTGGTAGGTTGTGTTTTGTTTCCAGTGTCACATCCATAATTAAATATGTTTACATTGTACAGATGAAGATATTGGGATCCACCAGTACTATGACAAGAAAGAGCCAGGTAAAATATAAACAACCGTAACTAAAACTGGACAAAACTTCCAAACGTTCAGTCTTTGACACCAGCTGCTTGCTCTGAAAAGTGCAACTTCGACTTTCTTATTAATATATGCTCCTGTATTTCTACAGAGCAAGGAAGCACAGAACGGGATTCTCTCTCCCGAGCCACGTCAGAGTACTTAAAAACTTTTTATTCCACAGAAGAAAAAAACCTGGGAAGATATTTGCGTAAAAGCAGCCTTTATGCCCCTGGAAACCTCAGTGGGCTTTCACACTCTGATTGCTTACATTTGTGTATC
>VYZV01041495.1:0-18795 GCA_013401275.1 Pandion haliaetus | reverse complement strand
ACCTAAACGATTCTATGATTCTATGATTCTACTTGTTTTTTTTTTAAATGTACAGGTCCTGAATGAAGTTCAGTCTATTGTCTCAGAAGTAGTGTCTCACTAAATAGCCAGCCAGGGTACATGTGGTGCCCACTATCATGTGTTTTACATGTTTGAAGCATTTAAATATTTGTTCACTCAGTCTCTGCCCTGAAGATATTTCCCACCAAAATCAGGACTGTCTCACTCAAACTGGGATGGATGGTGACCCTAGATTTATGACTATGTAAAATTTGATTTATTTTGTATTATACAGTATATCAGATTAGATGAGTAAGTGTATTATCCCCACAATTCTGTTATTTTAATAATAAAGAATAATATTGTTGGTAAAACTGTGAGAAAGGATATGGGAAAAGAATAGTTTCTGTATAATTCAGTCCCAGCCAACAGAGGATGTAAATCTGTTGCATACCCACCACACAGCCCTGACATTTATCCTTGAACAAGTCCAGTTCCATTTCATGTTGCATATATATATATACACACACACAAATATAGTCCAACCTGGATCCAGACACTAGTCCTGGTGAGCCTCTGGGCTCATTGCTGGTGTTTCCACACTTGGCTGTAGCTGTGCAGATGTCTGAGCTGGCAGGCTTAGCTGGAACCAGTGCCAGTCGTTGCTGGTTTTCTGCTGCAGCCAGAGCCTGATGACATGAGTGCTCTTCCTCCATTGCATTATAGGGCCAAGCTGTGGTTTATGCTGCACTGTGGGAACAGACCTAGGGTGCTGGTATAATTCAGCTCTCAGCAAGAGGTGTTCACCATCATGGTGCTTTTCAGACTGCAACAGGTGGACATGCTGGGGGGGGGGCCCTATCCTGTTTGCACCTGGGAGGAAGCTCAGTGCCTGCATTGCACAGGAGTTTGCAGGCACAGAGGTGGGAGCAGGAGCTGTCAGAGTATGGGTCAGGAGATTAATGGTCTGAATGGTCCAGAGGTCAGGGCTCAGCCTGACTAGCCTAGGTACAAGCCTATCTTAACTGGTAAACAGTTAGCTCCACTGTCACATTTATTTATATTTGTGCAAATTCTCCCAAGCATTCTCAACCAGCATTTTATACTTGCCTCTGGGAAGATGTTGGAAGCTTTCATCTCCCATTAAACTCATGGTTTCATAGGTATGGGTAAACCTTTAGCACACTTTTCACTTTCCCAGGCTCAGGACAACAGGGAGTAAATTTCCTCTGGTCTGCAAAAGTATGGTGGTTTCTTATGCTGGGTCTAGCGTTTGGGACCTGGGCACGCTCCACAGCTTGCAGTTGTGGGTGACTGCACCAGCCTTCCTGCTCTGCTCCATGGTTTCCTTGAGGAAGGAACCCAGATGCAGTGGCCAGACCCAGACATCACACCTGAGGCAATAGGGATCGAGATTGCGAAGGACTTGACAGTGCATGCCTGCCCTACAGTCATAGGGACCATTCTGGCAGGTTACAACTGACTGGTACATACACTGTACTTTCCAGCCCTGCCTTTGTCCCCACCTGTGACCAACACGCTGTTCCCAAGTCCTGGAGCTACACATAAGTTCACTGTTTAACCTCCTTTAATACAGCTTTCTGCAACAGGCATTGCAAATCATATCCACTCTTCACATCTGGTGTCTCCAGTGATTCCCCCAATGATAACTGGCTTGGAGGAACAACCCCAAGTTTGCAGAATTTGTGTAGCTGTGTTCTGGTATAGCCTATCATAAATTTCTGTTTGCCCATCAAGGGACGTGTTTGGACATGGAAGTGTTAAATCTGTGTGAGAAAAAACTTTTAGAAGGCTGTTTGTGCCTTTTGCATTAATCATCATTACCACCCACCGCATTAAAAGTATTCCAAAAAATCTGTGTTAGATAACACCATATGTGGTTAAGATATAAATTCCTTAGCTTTTGAGTATAAATAAAGAACAATGTATTAAAAAAGTACTATGCTGCTAGTCATGATTTAATAATCTATTATATCACTGTTAAATATTAGTGAGACATTGAACAAAACAAAATGTTTTTTCTTTAACTGCAGTCTCTTTTTATTCCAGAAAGTAGTTAAGAATTGAAGAGAGAACTTCATAATATTAAGTGCTCTTGAAAGAGACTTTTTGCATATGTGAAAAGCGAAGCAGATTATAACACCAGACTGGATTATTTTGATGAAAAATACTCACAATCTGCCAACTCAGTGATAAATGTTGTGTGATATCGAACTGGTTATTTGTCTTTTCCTTTTTTTTTTTTTTCCCCTCTTCATTTCATTTGGACTAATATGCTGCTTAACTGGCGTTTGGAATTAAAACTGAAAAGGAGAAAATCTACAAAGGAGAGAAAAAATTACTGTTCAGTTGAAAATCTCCACCTGCTTCTAACATTCTAACATTTGAGGTTCAACAAGGCCAAGTGCCAGGTCCTGCACTTCGGTCACAACAACCCCAGGCAACACTACAGGCTTGGGGAAGAGTGGCTGGAAAGCTGCCCAGCGGAAAAGGACCTGGGGGTGCTGGTTGACAGTCGGCTAAATATGAGCCAGCAGTGTGCCCAGGCGGCCAAGAAGGCCAAAGGCATTGTGGCCTCTATCAGAAATCGTGTGGCCAGCAGTGAAGTGATCGTCCCCCTGTACTTGGCACTGGTGAGGCTGCAACTTGAGTACTGTGTTCAGTTTTGGGCCCTTCACTACAGGAAAGACATTGAGGTGCTGGAGCATGTCCAGAGAAGGACAACAAAGCTGGTGAGGGGCCTGGAGCACAAGTCTGATGAGGAGCGGCTGAGGGAACTGGGGTTGTTTAGCCTGGAGAAAAGGAGGCTGAGGGGAGACCTTATGGCTCTCTACAACTACGTGAAAGGAGATTGTAGTGAGGTGGGTGCTGGTGTCTTCTGTCAGGTGGCTGGTGATAGGACGAGGGGAAATGGCCTCACGTTGCGGCAGAGGAGGTTTAGATTGGATATCAGGAAAAAATTCTTTACTGGAAGGGTTGTCAGGCATTGGAACAGTTGCCCAGGGAAGTGGTTGAGTCACCATCCCTGGAGGTATTCAAAAAGCATGTAGACAAGGCACTTCAGGACATGGTTTAGTGGGCACTGTTGATGGTTGGACTCAATGATCTTAAAGGTCTTTTCCAACCTAAATGATTTTATGATTCTAAAAAAAAAACCCACCCAACATCATAGGTGTAAATAGTGTTAGAAACCATGTCAACCAGATTTGAAAATGCACTGGTAGATATGAAGTTCCCATTTAAACAAAAATATCTTTCCATACAAAACATAGGCAAAGTGTTTAATTAATTTGCCTAACCTGATAAATCCCAAGGAAGTATGTGCTGCACCTCACTGAGGAACAACTCCCATGGGAAACCCTTGTTCCACATGGTGGGGACACTGTTGCAACTCCCTCTGGGGAGATGCACCTTTCCTGTATCCCCCATCAGGGGAGAAGAAAAGCTATCCCTTCGAAGGAGAGCTGGTAATTACAATGCCTACATCCTACTGCCTAGGGCTAAGAGAGTTGTTCCCTCATTAAAGAGAAGCCCCATGTGCTGAGGTTCGATTTCCTTGGCTCAGTAGCAATGCTGCTCGATTGTGCTCCCTGCTTCCTCAGTTTACTCTTTGTTCTACAATAGAGTATAAAATAGGAACCTAGCCAAAACTGATAGTCATATTTGACTAGAAAGACTTTAACACCCAGTGGTTGCAGATTCTATGCCTTTTCCTCTCTTATGAGAGACAAACCAGTTTGTGTGCTACAGATTTATACTCTGTTATCTTTCATGCCTATGGATGGCATCAAGATAAAATTTTTGAGTCCCGTGAGACATAAGGAATCTAATTTTCAGCTTGAAATCTTTTTCAGAGCTGACGCTAGGGTATCATTTGTTTTTTTCTGAGTTTTGTAATACAGTTCCTCCTTTCTCCTGACATAGTCCCCTGCTTTTCTGCTTGTCCAGCTGATCTGAATGACGATCTGTCTTACAGATTTCTGTTGAAGTCGTTATTAAAATTTGAAGTGTTCTTGCTTAGGCTTTATTTTATAGCTTCCTACTTGTGCCTTTTAATTTTTTACCCATTAAAATTTCCTGGAGTACACTGTCTCCTGCAAGTAGACACACTATCTAGTCCAACCACACACTGCTTTCATAAGAAATGCTTTAAAGCTGTTTATGCAATGTCCTTGCATATTATCATTCAGATATCTTGTCTTTTGATGTGCATAATAGCTTAGAAGATGCTGAGTAAATAATTTCAGCTCTTTGAAGTGCTCGACTTATTTCCATTCTGCAGCTGGAAATCACCAGAGCATAAGAAACAAACATTTCAATTACAGCATAACACTACTTAAAATATAAATTTGTGTGAGCAAGAACTGTGTTATCCTGCATGTTCCTGGTGCAGTTGAGATCATGGGGCTCTCTCACAGTGCTAGCAGTGATGTGCTGGTTAGATACACAGCATGATGTGCAGAGAATACACCCATGCCCATACTCTCACCCCCACATTCCTTTATTATTTAGAATAATGGCATCTTGAGCAAAGAAAGCTAAATTCAGCAGCAAATTTCTAAGGTAAGTAAAGCCTTTAGCTCAATCATAGCAACATTATTAATCCTGGAATTAGGTTTGACATGTATTTTCTAGTTGTAAATTGTAATAGGTGAATTTTCCTTGCATTTACAGTGTTGTAAGAGCCTTGTTTTAGAGGTCTCTGCATGCTTGTTATGGCTGAAGAAGAAGTTACCTAGAAGGAACCATGTGACAGTAGCCTGATCTGGCTCTGTCTGTGCAAGGATTTTCATTGCCTTTAGTGGGAGCTGGATCATACTCCCAATGCCATGGTCATTTGCCCTGTGAAGCTCACTTAGGAGTTCCTCAGTTACCTTTCTGGAAGATTTCAAACTGTTGAGGGCAAGACTTTGCCAGATGTTTGAAACTGAACAAAATCCCTGGTATCAAACACCTAGTAGCATCATTAATCACTGGTGAAAAAAAAAAAAAAAAGAGACTAGGGACACAGTGCCAAATCCTTGTTTGGCTCCCTCAGATATTTATGTAATGGATATGCATAGTGCCTTATCAAACCACATAACTCACCTTTCCTTCAACATATAGACATACAATGCTTTAAGCACTAAGAAAAAAGTAACAGCATGAGTCCTCTTAAGTGCCAAATGATGCTTTTTTTTCTTCTACCCTTTCCATAGAAATTCTGAATTACATTACAGGCTGTTGCTACTATATGGTGAACAGGTCTGCTTGGTCCACAAAAGCACTTCTGCATCTAGGAACTCTCCTTTATGATAGCTGCTGATATTAGTTTGCTTCTGCAGCAGCAGGAAATGGTATTGAAATTTTGCCTTTCTGCTTAGCCCACATAGATATTTAGCCAGAGATAATAAGAAAGTACTTTGCAATTATGCTAGCTGAGAGTCTATTATCCCTTCAAATACACGGTCTGCACAGAAGGGAAAGCCGAAAGTACTATTTCAGTCATTTAGGGTATATGTTTCTCTGGCACACTCATAATCTGACCAAAGCCATTATTTGGAAGTCAGTTGCACTCAATCATTTTTCCTGTTAATGAGGAGTTACTGAATCCTCCAAGCATTAATCCCATTTAGGAAAACACAAAGGCAATCTGTACCTTGTATCAAGCAATTATGATTGCATTGAGCTTGAGGAATTCAGTTATTTGTTGGAGGTTGTTTTTCCCACAACAGACCCTCTAAATAGAATTACCAAGCCTTTCAAATGTTAATCTGTTAAGAAAAATATAATGGCTAATAAAGACAATTAGGTTTGTATTGTAAATACTGGACTGCAGGACTAAAACTGCCATGGCTTGTGAAGAAAGCGTGGCAGGACTCTATGGAACTGCTAAGGCTGGAAATGATCTTCCTGACAGAATAAAGAACATACGGATATTACCGTTGGTCACAAGAATATTTTTCATGCAAGGTAAATGTAACACAGGGCCAAAGAAAGTGAGGTCTGATCTGACTATTTTTTCATAAAAATGGGGATTGTTCAAGGAGTACTGAAGATCTGAGACTTTAGATGAGAAAAGCATCAGTAATATGGCACTTTTGGAAAAAAGCATAAGAAATTCAGAGAGAAGAGTAGCATATATATATAAATGATTGGAGCTTGTAACTCTACATTTTGCTGTTTGTGCCTTGGCAAGAGTACTTTGTTCATTACTGGTTCCCAGACTTCATGAAATAGGTGGACAGCTTAGATGTAGCCCAGAGAAGAGCAGTACAAGTAAGTTTAGAAAACATTAAGTTTGAGGAGTAATCTGGAAAAGAGAAGACTAAGATGCAGTGGTGGTTAGCATAGGACATAGTGTTTGATACATAAAAGGTACTGTGAGGAAGATCAGTTATCCTTTTCTAATATGATAGAACACAAAAAACCAATCATGTTTTTAGCTAAAAAGATACTTGTTATACATCTTTTTTTTTTTTTTTTTAAATTCCTTGTTATAAAAGTAGTGAAGAGTGAAACAAGTAACCAAAGAATATTGGCAAACCTCCTTCATTGGGTGTTTTTATAAACTTGTTGGAGATACGTTTGTAAGGATGACCTTGATATTTCTTACTTCTCTATGTCCAGGAAGAATGATATGGTCAGTTGAAGGACATTCTTGGTCTGTTTGCAGATTGCTTGGGAAAATGTAATTTAAATTATTTTTTCTCATCTCTGATTACTACAAGAAAATCCTAGGCTGAATTTTCATTCTTTTATTGAAGTGATCCTTTGTAGTTACTTTTTCTGTAACAAGCAATTTATTCACCAGAACAAATGCTCATAAAGAACGTAAACAAAACAGAGAAAGCCTTGAAACCATTTAGGGACAAATTCAGCTGTATGTCTAGATCTAATTTTAGGAACTCAGTGTCTCAGGTGGTATGGAAAACCACAAGTGATTTTTTTTTTTCCATCAGCACCTGGATAGGTATTTATAACACATGAAAATGTCAGGGCAATTATTCATTCTTCAGTCACTAGCTAAATTATTGCAATGCCTTTTGCATAGGGCTGTCCATCCAGGTCATTCAGAAACTTTAGCTGGCGAAGCACAGTCTTCTGTGTTTGGTCACAAAAGTCAAATAATGTTCTCTATCCTTCCTCCACCCTCCCCCCCTGCTCCTTCTGTTATTATTTACCATGCAATATGATATGTTGGCTTTACTCTGTTAAGTATACCTGTTTAGGTCCTCAACTGGTTCAAATATTTTGTTTTTCCATGCATTTCTGGTGCAGCTGTGGTGCTGAAATCTTCAGCCATCAGATTTAAGCAGCCAGACTTGACAGAGGCTATGCTTATTTGCACCAAAAAGTTAAAAAAAACCAAACAACCAAAACCAAAAAGAAAAGCATACAGTTTTTAGGTCTGAGTTCAGCGATGTCAAAGTATGTCTTGGGAAGGAAAAACTGACAGATTTTCTTCCTCCTTCTAAGAAAAAAAGAAAGAAGTGATTGTAGATTTTGATTTATTCCCTTTTAATATTTTTCATTCAGAAGGTGAACATGGTTTATATAATTGCAGGGTAGAAGTAAAATGGAATACAGTGTTTCTAACTCATGGAGTCCTTGATGTCTGCAAGTTTACACTCACATTCATAACTTGTCTCGTCACAGCTATGTTGCTAGAGAAGCCATTTACTTGTCCTCAGAATGTGTAAAACTGGACAGAAGATTGCCAGTGCTCAGTGCTTCTGTTGCATCCAGAAATACTGTGAGAAAAGCTCCCTGCTGTTTCAACACTTCCTCTTTCAATTTCACTTGAAACAGAGGAGTACAGGGAAGTGAGCAAAGTTAGCGAGAGAAGGGCTCTGTTACAGCTGGAGAGAGCAGGAGAGAAGGAAAGGCACTTGAGAAGAAAATAGTGCAGCCTATGGTAGGGACTGGATGGGTACAAGGTGCCTCGGTCTCCCCATGGCTGTAGAGGAACATTGGCTCAAGGCCTATCCTTCAGACAGACACATTGAGTTAAGGTGAACCCCATCCCTTCTGGCCATCCTTACTCCCTGCAACACCTCTACGTGAGGCTCTTTCAGGATGCAGAGATCAGGAAAGAATTGTTGAAAACTGTAAGAGCATGAAGCCTGCCCTGTAATCTCATTTATCTTCACTATTGGTTTGCGTTAGCAGAAGAAACACCAGGATCACTATACTCCTCAAGCAAAAAACCACAAGCATATGTTGTGAAAATTCAAGCCAAATGTGAAAGGTGCTCTACAAATTAACCAGATCTAAATCACCCCTCTGGTTTTTTTGGTCCCCACAGAGATCTCAGATATTTTTGAGACTCTTTAGCCTTTCCAAGGCCAGATTTATACCTAGACAAAGAAGAAATATGGCCAATGTAACACAAACTTATTTCAAACATGGATGACAAAAGATCAGCCCTCCCCAGGTTGTGTCAGGCTTCAAACTGCTCTTCCTGAGCATGAGCACAGGAACAGCTGAAAAGGGCTACATATGAGCCATGAGACCATTTTAATGACAAATAAGCAAATTGAGAAAAACAATTGTTGGATGCAGGTGTCCTTGTCCTTAGTAGGAAGCTGAGAAGGGAGTGCTGAGATGTGCCTGAGGTGTGAGTCCCTGCTTACCAAGTGAGCCCTGGCCCTGCAGGGGAGCTGGTTATTTCCAATTACTGCTCCATGTAGCTCACATGCACTACACTACTCCCCTTTTTTTTCTAATGTGCTGCTCTTGCACGTGTGGTGTCTGCTCACACAACTCACTCTGACTTCCAAGGACATGAGCAAGCTCCACTTTGTCCATCCTCTGTCTTGTGGATGGGTATCAGCTCTAAGCGTTATGGAGACCCATCCCATTGTTGGGGCTCACACTGATAATCCCAGCAGTGGAGAAGTGCTCACCTCTGTGGGAAGAACACCTGAGCTTAATGAATGTAAGTCCAGCATGAGGAAGGAAATTACTTGGGTCTTTTTATTTTTCTAAGAGGAGCTGACCCCACAACTGGAATTCACTGCAATGAACCATCTACCAATGATTATTTTTACTCTTATTCCCTGTCTATATTCTAAGGCAGATCCCTGTGTTGCTTGTGTCCAGGTTTTACTCATTAAATAATGTATTAGCAGTGTTGCTGTCACTTGGTCGTTGTGGTAAAATATTTTGATTGTAGATCATATACAAATGTTGTAGAATTGGGATATGAAACGCAAGTATGTAAGTGCATGTTTATAAGGGTGCTTTTACAGATATAAGATCATTTGCTATCCCTGAAGCACCTAATGTTGGTTGTTTCCAGGGATGGGGCATCTACAAACCTTGACTTTGTGCTCTGGACATTTTTTTTGTTACTAATAAAGACATAGCTGCTGAAAGCTGTGTCAGACCCAAACATTTGAGTAGCTTCCCAGAGAAATACAAAGCATGTGATAAACATTTCTGTTCAAGTAATAAGATGACAGAATTACGTCTATCTAACAATACTAAAATGTCACTCCTATTTCTGCTGGCCTCCAGAGATGACATAGCACTGGGCTGGGAATTAATATCTGTTCTTTCACTAAAATAATGCAAGGACAAAATTTGAAAATACTGAGCTTGCACAACTGTTAAAAGAACATGCTTTTGTTTGCAAGTTTTTTAAAAACACGAATGCAAAACCTTTTATATAGATAACCACAGTAACTAAAGATACACATTTTAAATTCAAGTTTATTCATTTTCAGGGCTGGCAGTTCAATTTTAATTTCAAAATTAAGTAATTCTGCATGGAACTAGTTCAGAAAAAGTAATAAAAAAAGAAATGCCAGAGAAGATGCATTCTATAAGAACAAGCTGGACAGCACATTTGAGAGGTTAAACAGAAAATGGTTGTATCAGAACAAATTGGTTGAGGTAGTGGTTGGATGGTCTGAATTTTAAGAAACTAGAGCAAATGTAAAGTGAGGCAAGGACTTTCAATTCTGCATGACCTCAGATGTTAGTGCAGAAGCATTTTTGTCGTGTCACTGGAGTCACAGGAGCTGCAGTCTCAGATGATGGAATTGATAATTATATTTGGGCCAGGAAGCTATACTTTTTAATGACTTTACAGTTCCTCTCATACTAATTTTTTTAAAAACTATTCATGCTTATTATGGAAGTGATTGATGACAACCAGGAGCAGGGCCAGACTGTAGCAGTCACCGCGCCAAGAGAGAGTTTGTAGGCTGAAGAAAGTTACCTGAGAAAAAAATAACACCAAGAGCCGTCCTTGTCCCAACGTGATGATGAGAAGCAGCGGGTGCCCATGCGCCCTAAGCAGACAGCAGGGATGTCCCCTTATTAGAACAGAGATTAGTAAGGCCTGCACAGCCAGCGCTGTGCCAAGGAAAGTCCATGAGCACGGCACGCAGAGGCCAATGAGAAACCATGAGGACAAGAATGAATTGTGAACCCTTTCTTCTTGCCTGCCTCCCCCTTACTACTGGCTGGAGGGGAGAAGGACTTTTCCAGTTGTGATCCATAGCCCGAGCTTCTCTCTCAAACATAAGGGCCTTAAGTTGCTGCTTTTGAGGAAACGAGCTGGCCTTGCTTTTTTCTTTCAGTATGGTTGAGAAGGTAGGATGAGTATAGGTGATATGACTATGCCGTACAGTAATGGCCAGGGTACCTGATGAAATGTGGAAATCCTGGGATTCAGTAATTTTTTCAGTTAAGGAGTTTTAACCTGCACATCCTATACATCCCAGAGAGTGGACTAAAACCTTACTGTAGGCAAAGAATACTCTCTGTCCCCACAGCTGAAACTGGGCTTTACACTAAAAGGAGGCAGTCACAGCAGTCCTATAACTGGAGGTATTTATAAGAAAGCGGTGGCTCTTGTGGCATTTAATGAGGATGCATGGGCAGTGCACGTGCTAAGCCCAGAGTGATCACATCCACAGCTGTTTGCTCGGATGAACATCTGGATCATGGGGCTGGGTGCAAGAGCAGAGTCAAGTGACAGGTTCTTTTAAAACCAAGGTGCTTCGGAGCATGACCAACAGCAAATCCTTTAGGCAGATGGGAAACTTTCAAATAAAATTTTCAAAACCCCAGCAAACGCTTAACTAAAATGCACCAAATTGATGGGAATTTTTTCCACACTGGAATGTTTTCCTGGATCAGGGCCTCCAAGATTTTACAGGTGAGATCTCAGTACTTCAGGCAAACTATCCCCTAAAGTTCAGTGATCAACAATCACTATAGACAATCCATTATTCTAATAAAGTCTTTATTTGCATTAAAGTAATGTGAAAGAAACAAAATGTTGGACTGTGCAGAGTGTTATTTTTAAGAGAGTGAAATAGGGAAACAATGGTGTATGGTACGAAAGGAAATGCAAATAGATTCTGAGCCAATTCCTGGAATTTCTGGCTTATGAAGCATTTTCAAATACTAGGGTATGAATAACTACTAGAATGGATACTGTAAATCACTATTTGTTATTGGTGATTCTAACAAATAGAGGAACTACTGTAGAGGTCTTATTTCTGGTCTAAGATTCAGGAAAATGTACCCTCAGTAAATCAGAATACGATGACAGTCCCTAAAGGGGAAGTCGTCACTTGTAAATCACCAGATTTTTAGCTTCCTTTTTACAATCAGCTCCTTCTAGCAATCTTACAAGTGCAGAATAGAAGTGTGATTTCCTGTGACCTACTTTTTCTTTTTTTCTCTCCAGAATGAATCGACCACAAATGCTCAATGTTCTTGTTTTACTTTCATTGCTGATGCTGGAGAAAAAAATAAAACACGTACATTCAGCTTCTTCTATGGCACATATAACGGCACTGGGAATATTTGTGGAGCAGAGTCATCATTTGGCTCCAAACACCAAAAGAATATTTATTCAGCCTTTGGGCATAATATAATCTAAAGAGGGGCAAGTGAGATTTCAGAAGGTAAGACTTCTCCCTCTCCCAAATTTCTGCTTCTAATTAACTGAAACTCAATGTGAAAGTTCCTTTCATTTCCTCCCCTTCCCTTTTCCTGTCAGTCTGGGAGCATTAAATGCTGCACCAGCACTGAAGAAGCTGTTTGTCATCAGCCTCTGCAGAACGCTGCCATTATGTCTAGTAACATTGGCATATTTATCACACTTGGCAAATTGCTCCTGTCACCACTGGATGCTGTTCACCTTCATTTTAATGTCTTCTTTCCACTCAGCTCTAAATAAACAAGCCAGCAATTTTGTGGTGTCTGCTTTTCTTGTTAAGACACAAATGCCCTGATTAGACAGCAATAGCAATGCCTGGGACACCTTTTCCAAACATACCTCTGTTTATCACAGGGATTACCACATTTCCAAGAAGGATTTTTTCCCAAATTTGTGGCAGAAAGTTTGGCCTAACTGGCATTACTGATCTAAACCACTTAGTGAACCAGCAAGTCAGAAGAAGGTCCTTTAGCACATGTCATTTAGATCTGGGTTTGCTTGTGGTTTTCCAGTATGATCGCTGAGGAGGTAAGATTTACAGAGAAGCCCCCAAAGTAATGGAAACAACATTTACGATGGATGGGCAAAATAGTTAGCACTCTCTGAGGAGCTACCTGAGTTTCCTCTACCTTCTTCCCATCAATATTTCGTTAGGTGGTGCTTCCAGTTGAGGCATGCCAGTTCATTTCAGACCACGTAGGTCAGAGTGCATGTTACACTGTTTAGCAAAGACACAGCTGATAAACCCTTGCCTGTGATTTTATTCTCTTAGGATAGAGGAGGAAAAACATCTCCCACAACTCATGGGAAAAAATGGGGCACGTACTCAGGTGTTTCGTTGTAGCAGAGGTTTATACACTGGCTTAATTGGATGCTGCCCAAAGGGCTATAGGCCACATCTCTCTGACTCCTACCAGCACAGCTAAGCTGGTGCACCTCAGATTTGTTCTTGGTTTTGGCTTCTTATTCT
Organism: Pandion haliaetus; assembly: GCA_013401275.1. NCBI lineage: Eukaryota > Metazoa > Chordata > Aves > Accipitriformes > Pandionidae > Pandion > Pandion haliaetus. Next base: position 5,860 of record VYZV01041495.1, on the reverse strand, counting down.
TCCTGTCCAGCTTCTAACTCTGAATGCCGTTTTCAAGTCCTGACTGCTCATCAACAGCATCCTGCGGTAGCACCAGATAGTCACACAGCTTACACACAAAAATGACTTTGGAAACAAATATATTATGCAGATTTGGGAAAAAATCAATTTTAACAATGGTTTTAAGACTTCTGCTTAAAATGTGAACTAGATCTTCTCTGAAGATCAAGAAAATTTGGTTGAACTCTCCTCTTCCATACCTATCCTGTCACTCACTTGATATCCTTGTCTGCCCTTATGTTTTCTCATGTTGATCAGAAGCAGAAGTAAAATAGTGATGCACTGAAATAAATGTTACTCTGAAACTTGTTTCATCATCTTAATACGAAGAAGGAAGTAACAGAAATTTCATTTGAAGGACAACTGTTGCAAAATTTCTAACACAATTTTGCAGACAAAGGAGATTAAAATACAGAAGTTACAGATGAAGACCTATTGTTTGGGTGCTTATTCCAGCACAGGGCTTGTGAAAATGCCTAATCCTAGACAGTGTATTTTAAGGTTTAAGGTTTTGGAAGTTCAGCTTAACTCCCTCAGGTTTTCCCAAATTGCAAGTCATTGCTTGTTTCTGAAAGACAGCATCTCTCTCTCAAATAACTTTGGGTAGCTATCTGTCATATTCACAACATATGAATATTTGGAGTAATTGCTAGTCATGCTAGTGTGATAATTGTGAAAACTGATTCAAACTGTGCATTTTGTGTTGCACTCTCCATCACTATGCTGGTAGCTATGAAAGAAAAGATATTAAACAAGTTTGCAGTTTTAAACCATTTTAACATACTGCTGCTACCATTTCTGCTAACCACACGAAAAGATATTTATACACAAGTGCTAATAAGCAACAGATACACATGCTCTCTCTGTGGAAATTTGCAAAAAAGCTGCTAACACAAATTACTTTTATCCTAATGAGGTAAAATATCATAATGTCCCTAGTATACTTTATAGCAAAACTGGCAAAAAATTATTACTGCCCACATAGCAGATATTACTGCCTTCATTATATAAGAAATTTATGTAAGATAAAGTAAAATGTGATATCCAACACTGTGAAGATGTTGTAAATAATTATTACAGTGTTTACAGTGGCATCTTGTTCATTGTTTCTTAACTCAAGTAAGTAACATTGTCTTATTTTTTATTCCAAAATGCACACAACTTTTTGTTGTTTTGAATAATTCTGAGCAGGAATAAAATGTCAGTTGTTGGGTAATTTATAGGCTGCCTGTAGAACACCAGTGGCTAATCCTGTGTCAGACCTTACAGGTTCCTAGAGCTACAGCCTGAACACACCACGGCATGCCGGTGTGACTTCAGTGCTGGGGTAGGACTGCGATGGACAGTAAGCTCCTCCTAGGCATCAACAGCTCTAGAGAGGTTAGTATTCATATATGCTGGTGTAGATGATTCTTGAATTAGGTCTTTCATGGCAAAGACCCAGTTTGCTAAGAAAGGAGGGAATAACGATACAAGCTACAGCTTGATGTAACGAGTGTTTCCTGACAGATTCTGTCTTCATACGTCAAAAATGTTGTTGTCCCTGGTACCCTTTCAGTCCATGACTTCTCTATATTGTTAGCTTCTGATCATAGCAAAAGTGTGCCAAATGCTTCACTGACATGAGAAAAAACACAGGGGCTTGTGAAGAAGTCCCACGGTATGAGACAAAACAGAGAACAAACTAAAGACTCCTTCAAAAAGGAGGGAATGCAGCAAGAAGTCATTCCTAAGGCAAGAGGGGAGGAAAAGTGGATGGAAAGGAAATCTTGTCCCAGCTACAAGAGGAAAAGAAAGAATAAGTAAGGATAAGGTAAAATAAAAGGCAGGAAGGCATCACAGGATGTCTTGAAAACTCTTTCATTGGGAAGATATAGTCTGGAAAGAAAAAAGGTATTAATTGTTCATGCATATATATGTGGGATTGGCTATGTGGCTGTATGTGGTATGAGTAGTGAGTGCTAAGTGACCCCCATGTGCAGTCAGTGGTGTTACTGTCCAGTTGCATAAAAGATTGCTTGCTGGCCTTCATCCTCACCAGATAATTTAATTTCTTCCAGTGCACATGATGCCATTTTTTGAATGAGTTACTGTGGGTATTGTAGGTACAGACCCCAGCAGGGTAGTGTTAGCCCTTTGTGTCCCTGTGGGGTGGAAAAACCACAGCTGCATGCCTTTGTACGGGGACTGCTAGGGATCTGGCTTTGAGGAAAGTCAGACTGGTCCCAGCTTTGCCGTGTTACATCCTTCCTGGTGTTTAATGAAGGATGAGCTCTGAAACTCATGGAATTAACATGTATTTTGTTCCTTCTGGAGACAATTTAAAGGCAAAGTTATCTGTATGCAGCAGCTGGATGCTGGGTGAATGAACACTTTCAGTGATCACTGTGACAAGAGCTGCAACAGTGGAGAACCTGTGTTGCTGAAAATTTGTTTATGTTGTTGGTTGTTGGTACTAGACAACGGGTGAAAAAAAGCCTGTCTGGCTTATCTACTTTATATAGGCTCCTTTGCCACCTTTAAGAAACCACCGGAGCCTGTCTTGAAGGATATTGTTAATGGCACCCATACAGAGATGAGTATGCTCGGTATTTGTAATCTGTTTCTATTTCCTCACTATGTCTTCTTATCAAACAGCTGTGTAGGCAAGAAGAAGGAGAGAGATCACATTTCATTAGCACTGGCTTTTACAGACGTGGAGCTGGAGCCAGAGCTAAACCGGTACATGTCACCAGTTAAAGAGAGCTGGGACTGAGGTACAGTGTTTCTGTCTTTCACCTCATCTGGGATGTAAAATGATGAGGAACAGATTTAGACACAATCACCTCCTTATCCCATTCTTATTTGCGTACAGTTGTGGATCTCTGCCTTTCAGCTACTCGATTAAAGGTGTGCTTTTGATGATAGCCAGCAGCGCTCGGCAAATGAGAAGCAGTATATTGATATTGGCACTGTACATAGACCATTACACTTTCCATATACAAGGAGCAAAGCAGATGGTTTCAGCTTAGTCACTGTACTTCCCTTAATGTTATGGGAGAAATAAAACATTTGACTGTTAGAAAATGTTTATTCTCAGGTTTGAGCTCCTTACAGATTTCTTCAGGTAATGAATTTCATATATAAAAAATGTAATACACAGAGGCAGAATCTAGCTGTGTCGTCATTGTCCATGAAATACAGGGCATTTTGTATTCTAGATTTTAATAGTTAGAACATTAGAAAGTATTTTTATAAAAAAGCAAGACAGCACTTTTTTCTTGGTTCTTCAGCTTCATGAATTAAATACACTACTAATTATTCCATGTTGAATTTTCAAGCCACTAAGTCATTTAGCTTTTTGTGCATGTGAAATATGATTTTTATTTATATCACTTTATTGATGCAGAAGCCAAGAGATGGGTGATGTTATTCATTTCACTGATAATAAAATCTTATACAACAGGTATTAGTACTTGCTGAATTATCCAAGAAAGTTTACAGGACACTTTCTTGCTCCCATCCCAGTTTAGTAAACACACCTGCTTTCATCTTGAGGTAGTGCGTGTGTGTGTGGGTGTAAACAAAGAGAAAGACCATGTTCTGAAGCGTCAGGTCTTTCTCTAAGTCACTGCAGTGTACTTTGTAGCAGCGGAAGGCAATTGTTGCAAGCAACTCTTGCAAAAGCTTTTAACAGGCACTTGGCTGGGTAAGAAAGAAAACGAGGTTTAGAATGTCATCTGTGGTGATCAATAATCTGCACTTTTAGTCTTTTTCTCATGTTTTGGATGAAACATCAGACATGATTTTTTATGATGCTTTAGTACTTTCACAAGGTTAGAGGAGTTTGCTCTGGAGTCCTGGGCAAATTCCAGTTGACATAGCGCATACCCACAGAGTAGTGTTAAACGGGAATATTATTTCTTCTTTGTATTCTGTTCTGCAATTCTCTTCTATGAAATGCTGTTGCAGAGGTTTCATTGCTAAGTGATATTAGCCCTCTGACATACAGTTTATAAATCAATTTGTAAAATGTGGTGAGTGCCTTGATCTTCTGTGGATTAGGGGTGATCTATAAATAACCACCCTGATTATTAATAATTTTTTAACTTCACAGCCAGCACTGTCAGGTTGCTAAACGAGTTACTTTTATAGCCTATTATTTTGCAATGCCATGTCTGAGCATGTAAATAAGTCATCCAAGCCTGCTGGAGGAGCTTTCTCCACAGACAGCAAATGTACATAGGGCACGACAGTAATAGCAGCATTAACAGTGGCAAGACACTGGGGAGCGAGTTGCAGAGCCCCTGAGCATGGGACTAGCCTGCATTTATTGAGGTGAATAAAAATTTTTCCACTGACTTTGCAGCTTTGATCACATCCAGTGGCTGGGGGGAAAATGTCTCCAGGGCTGATTTTTATTAGCCTTAGCTCACAGGGGACTGGTCTTTATTTTTACAGAAGTAGCTGCGCTTGATAGTACCTCCCAATGTCTTATATCTGAACAATGATTTTAACAGGAACAGTATTGTGATGGCTGAAAAGGAATTATTTGAGGAAACTGGATACTTTAGGATAGCTGATGAAAACTCCTACAGAGGCAGGTCAAGTTTAGTTATCCGTAAGCTGGGGATAACTTCTTTAGAAAATAATGAGGCAAAAAAGTTAGTTTCTAATGAGCCTGTGGCAACAAAAAAATGACTCCTGTGTGCATATCCCTAACATCCAACCATATAAAATTGTAAGCTTTTTCATTCACCCCTTTCATTAACAGTAGCTGAATGGTCCCCTGGCATAAAATACAGGGTTAAATCTAGGACTCAAAATGTTAGCAAAACAAAGAAAAAGGTTTTCATTTTGTCTTTGAATCCAAGTATAATAAAATGCAGCAGTTAGCCATGCCATGAGATTATATTCTTTTTAGTAATTTTTCTTCTTATTTTGTGGTTTTCCTCTTCAGCCGTTACAGCTAAAATATGTCTTCCAGTATTCTGCAGAGAACCTATTCTTATCTGTCAAGAGAAGCATTTTTTCTTCTTTATTCCTCATGTGCTGAAAGTCAGTTCCTATGATTATACTGACTGAATTTTCAGTGTCTAACAACTTTTTATTTCCTAGTTTCAAGCATCGATGCTGGTGTGGAGCTGGCTGGACCACCTGTTCTGAAAACTGGCCATCCACTTGGACTCACAAAACCACAAACTGTTTTTTAAAGTGTAGACCATAACTGTATTTTATAGAGCATTCGTACTGACTGTGATGCTTTTTGAACTTTAAGGGCCACTCTATTAAATTATACATTTTCAGTGAGATAAACAGTGCTAGTCAGACACATAAATAAAGTGTGGGGAATAATCAGACAGTAGTCTAATCTCTCAGGTTGTGCAGACATTATATTAAATGATCTCTGTCTCCAACAGATTAGCATTGACATTCCCAGGAAATATGTGTGATAAGAAGGAATTGAGTGAAAGCTGTTAGTCTTTCACAGAAAAGGACCAATAGAATACCTAAAAGAAAAGGTAATATGAGAGAAGCTTAGAGACCCAAGTGAAAGGAAGTTTCGGAAAGATACTGAAAGCAGTATACTTAAGCAGCCTGAGTACAGGAATTAGGAAAATGTAAAAATATGAGTCATGGATACAGTCTCATTGTTCAGAAAATTAGACAGTGATATTATCAGTGGGAACAAATCTCTGCTGCTGCAAGATCTGGGTCAGAATTACTGTGTGTAATCACAGATACAGATTGTTAAATATGACAAAAAACATTCAATAGGCAATATTGCAGCATTTCTTTCATATATATATGTATACATATATATACATATATATACACATAC
>VYZV01041486.1:1194-18817 GCA_013401275.1 Pandion haliaetus | reverse complement strand
GTTTGCAACACCCAGCCCAGTAGAAACAAAATCTGCCTGCCTCTGCTTAGCAGCTCTTGTATGTTATGTTGGTTGGAGAGTAACATGAAACATTTGCAAGTTTCTCTTACAATGGAACAGCATGTTCACAGCTCAAAACAGTCACAGGTAAAGTCACTAGACCCCCAGGCTTCATTCTCCCAGCAGAGGAAGTTGGTATTACAAGAAAACTGTAAGTCAGTGTCAATGATTACCTCTGATCACCAATGGGGAATCAATGGCCAAATGAAAACTGTAAACACAGTGATAGGCAAGATCTCTCTTGTAAGACCTTGAAACATGCTTTCTTTCCATGGAGGCATTATAAGAACCATTGAAATTTTATGTAAGTTTTAAATTTTCTGTTCTCATGGCTGAGCACAAGCTCTCTCACAGTTGTAACCCAGAGATGGTTGCTTTTAGCAATGGAATTACTCTTTCATAAAAAAGTGAATTGTTAATGACTGTGGAATCACTTCTTCACATTTTTTTTTAATAAAAGAAATCCGGTCTTGATTAAATTTGAAGAGACTCCTTCTCATTCAGAATAAGGGGGTCTGGTACAATGTGAGCATCAGACTGAGGAAGGGTGCTACACTAGGGTTACTAACAAAAGGCACTGTACTTAATGCATGTATGTATTTTAAGTATTTTACTCATTCCTATGAGAAAATAAAATCTAAAAAATGCTAGAAGGAAAAAGAGAGAGAAATATGTGTGCCAGCAGGTCTCCAAGTGTAAACATTCCTCCCAGTAACAAAATTCATTTTCACAGAATAGAAGATAAATGCTGTATCACTTATGGCTCTGGCTGATGCAATACTTAGGATGTGCTTAGTCAGCAAGTCTCTGTTGAAAGCATATGGGAGGTAACACAAACTCATCGTCTGAAATTACCTTCACCACTGTGCATCATAATTAAGGTAACAACCTTGTCACAGTGGTTTCTGTCTGTCTGAGGGTGGGCAGAGGAGATATGCAGAAGCCGAGTATGAATTTCCCAATGCATATGCTGTGCTAAAACTTTGCTGAATTTCTAGATTTCAGAACCAATGTGGGGATAAACAAGAGAAATATATCCCAGACTAAGACTCATTTTGTGTGGAAGGCACCCAATCTAGCCACCAATCTAGATCTAGCCACCTTTCTAAATGGGAGAAACAATATCTTTGCAATGAATATGCAGCAACGGCACTGCTTTCCTCTTCCTGAGTTACAACTTTCATTTAATTCCCATGGATTCACAGAAAAAGAAACTCCAATCAACTTGAAAAAGAAACTGCTCCCTTTTACGTATTGTCACATGTAAAAGTGAACAATGCCTATTTTTAACAATTTTTAATTAAAAAATTTGTGATACTAAAATTAGTTGTACAAAATGGGTGTAAAAAGACTGTATGTGAGACAATTTGGTATAAAGGCTTTATCTTAGAAAAGCATTCCAGATCATTGTCAGTGACCTGCATTATTTATTTCTTGACACTTCCCAATTTTTAGTGCTCATCCCAATTTGGGACTCAATTTCAGAAAGCGTACAGAACCTTCAATACATGCACAGGTTCTGTGGATCTTGATGTTAAGTAACTTTCTTCTTCCTTATTACCCCTTATTTTTATAATGTTATGTGTAACATTTGATCACACATAGGCAGAAAATAAAGAAAACTAATCAAAACCCAGGTGGCTGTAGTTTAAGGAGGTAGTCCTCAGTGTGACCCGAGACAACATAATGTAAATTGCTGACAGCAAAGCTAGAATATATTTTGTTGGCTGCACATCTCCATGCTGAATGCAGGTGTTAACTTTTATAAACAATTAATGTTAATACAAAACCTAAAAGTGAAGGAATCCAGTGGCTTGCAATGTATGCCTCAAACCCTGTTTGAGATGCTGACTTTTTAAAATAATCTCTGCTTCAAGGGAGAATGGATAACCCTAAACTGATGGATGTAGAAGTACTTCAGAACCTGCAGAGTCCAGCTGGGTACTGTGCTTTCTGGGATGACAGCAATGTTCCCACTGTCACTCCTTCATGTCTGCCCAAGATTTGAGAATGACCCTGACCACCTGCTCTTCAGTGAGCAGCATCAGTGAGGGAGGAAGGCGGAGGGTGGGCAGTGTTGGAGGGAGAACAGAAACAGTTGCTTTCTTTGCTGTTAGTTTAACTGATGGCTGCCTGAAAATTCTGTGTCTGTTTAAAATATAAGAAGCAGTAAGAACAGAGAAAATAACTTTTAAGCACAATACCAGGGAGAAGACCAACAAAGTGTAGGATGCTTACCGTGTAGTAGTGTTGCTTTCTTCACGTGTCACCAGTCCTATAAATATCATTGTTTCCCGTGCTATACCTGCATATTTATTGCTATGTTAGGTAAGAAATGTTCAGTGTAACTATCATTTCTAGAGTCTTACATGACGTGAATTCATTTGTACAATGTCCTGAGATTAAGACTTCCATGTAATCAAATTGTTAGCTGTTTATACATTTGTGGTGGACTGTAGCCAGCCCATTACCACAGTTTCTGTCACAGTAACTGACCCCTGAGCAAGAAGTTCAATGCAGGTAGTCAAGAGATGCTGTATGTCTTGCTTCTGACCTTATGAATTTAGAACTATTGTCTTGCATAGTTCACAGTAATTGTAGCTGAATTGAGCCAAATGACTACCAAATTGTTTTTGAAAGATTAATATGCCCTCTTCTGGTTTTGTATTTAAGGGTGAGGGAAGACAACAGGTGATTCATTAAGAAAGCATGTTCATATAGACAAACAGGAACGCTCACATTTAAATACAGAATCAGTTTTTCTACTAATCTCTTATCATAGTTTATCTTTATCTACATGTATTTATTTAAAATCAGTCAAAGAGAATTTGAGATGCTAGACTGCACCCAAGGGAAAACCAGCAGTCTAATAACACAATTTTGTTTTGTTTAGATTCTCCATTGCTTTTGGTTTAATTCAGTGACAGGAGTGGTCACCAGTCTGACTTCAATACTGTCCAATTCCATCACACTACTAGGTGAATTTATACCTTGAAATACATGCTAAAGTATTATCTCTGGACCTTAAATCTTGTTTATCCAAAGATCTAAGACAGATTAGGCAATAGTAGTTACAGCTTTGCTGCAACAAACCGTTCCTGTATCTCAGAGCTGGAATAAGGAAAGTCACACTCCTAGCATACTTAAATATTCACAATTCTGCAGAAAACGCAGGAAAAGCACACCAACTAATGGGGAATTATTTCTTTCTTTCTTTCTTTTTTTTTTTAAGAAAATAAGCTATTTTACTATATAAAACTCATCCATTCAGACGCACGTATTCAGCAGAGGATGACAACAACTATACCGAATCAGGACACCCCATCCAGAAGAATGTATTCTAATATACTGCATTAAAATAACAGCAGCTTTTGCCACTTGTCAGCATGCATTCTCTTTGAACTCGTTTATCTTCTAGACTATTTCTATACCAGGAGTAAACACAGTGCTCATTTGTACCTTGTATTTATCAGATTCTGACTGTCCATTTTGATTTGCCAGTGTTCAGCACCTTTAAAAATCAAGCAACATACATTCTCAGAGACAAACAAGTCAGCTGAATGCATTTAGTGCATTCCCAGCTTCTTTTATAAAGTCTCTCCCAACTTTATCTAGAGGAATACAATATTCAGTGCATGTTTAAAATTTCTTTCATTTTGCCTTCTGCCAAACTGGTGTTAGATCACACTAAGTCTAGCATCAGCCACAGTAATCCTGCTGCTGCTCAGTACATAAAGTGCTAAGCGTGGGCTCTGCAAACAGGAATGCTCTCACTCCCTATGCGAAGACCAGTCTGCAGGCTCTAATCCAGCATGTACATTTATGTGCACATGCTGCGCTTGCGCTAAACCCTGTATTTATTCCTGTCATAGCACTGAGCAGTTTATTACAGGACAAAACTGACTTTGGTCACCATTTAATACGTAAATGCTTTGCAGCAAACACATATATTGTGCACTTTTGTGGAAAAAGCAGACCTGGCTGCTAGAAAGTGAAATGGCTCAGTGTGTGCGAAACTGGCCCAGAGCCTCTTCCCATTGCAATCAGTAGGAGTGTTGTCATGTTTCACTGAAGGCAGAATGAGCCTGTCACGGTTTTTTTTCACAGCTTTATGAAAAAGAGCTTAACATAGTAACCAGAAAGTCTGTCAGTAACAATCTCCCTTCCCCCAAGTTATTATATCAGGATGCAGTTTCTAAACTGTATCTGCTTTCTAGCATACTTCATATGTATCAGCCCAAGAGACTGAAGTGCAAAGTTATCAGCCTAACTAACTAACAGATGGGATCAAATTCCACTCTCCGTTTACATTTTGATGCTCGTATGGCAGTAGGACTGCACAGGGACACTTAAACTTGTGGTAAACACAGCAGTTATCAATGGTACTCCTCATTCACAGACATTACTGTAGCTGCTCCTCAGTGTCCTTCCTCCCTAGACAAATTCAGCAGCAGCTCTGATGAGAGCTCCCAGACAGGCTTTTACAGCCACCCTCACCGTCGCAAACACCATTCACTGAAGCCCCTGCTTTCATCCACCTCCACATACGCGCATGTCATCAGCAGCTGTACAGTAAATGTCTGTGTGCAGGAAGAGTTAAATCAGCACACTCAGCCCTTAACTGCAACTTTTTTCTCCTGTGTGACAAAAGCACAGGCCAGATGGAATTGGTTCCTCCATCTAGACCTCAGGGTCTATGTGATGGACGACACTAGCATAAAACAAGCATGCACATACAGAGAGGACTAAATTCAGCTCCAAGAAACTCGTGTGTCACCTCATTACAGCCAGCAGATTTCCATGATGAAAAGTTCAAGTCACAATGAGACAAATGGGAGACTTTTCTCTCATTTCTTGTAAGAGTTCCACCAGGTCATAATTAAAAGCAACATTTAGTCTAGCAAAATTTAGTGATTGGTAAAACCAAGATGCAACCACAAGCACAGACTCTTTCTCCACTCCGCTTACCACCTAATCCTCTTTGGTGTGAAAACTGGTCTGGAAATTACATAAAAGCTGCCCTTCTGGTGAGATTTCCAGAGTTTTTGGGTAACAACTCTGCCAGACACACCACAAAAACAGACTCTGTTACAGTATGTTGATAAGTCTGTTTCCACTCCTAGGAAAAGCCAGATGGTGCAGAGGTGTGTGATAGTAATTTCTATACCCAAAAAATTTTAAAACCCCAGAATAGTTCTGGTTAGTTTGAGTTTAAGGATCAAATTCAGGTCAGTTCCACTTTATCCATACTGATTCATTTCTCCCTATTACTATTTGATTGCCGACAATGTGCTTGCCGCTGTAAACTCCTCAAAAAGAAGGGGAGTTTAAATGCAGACACAGGAACAAGATGTACTAAGCAGCTAAGAAGGGAGTCACACTCATAGAATTACATCTTCTTACCTTTCTTAAAAATAAAAATAAAAATTTTCAACAGGAAACAAACACATTCAAGCTCTCACAAAATAGAAAACGGGCATTCTTTATCAATTCATCTAAATTTAATTGAAGACTTTGAACTGCACACTGGCTTTTGGTATTTCAAAAAGCAGTATTTACATGAAGAAAGTATCATGCCAAAAATCAGGAAGTGATGCTCCATTAATATTCATTACATGCCAACACTCAAAAAAAAGGAAAGAAAATGTAAGCTGCCAAGTTTATTTTGGCAAAGCTGTATGACATGATTTGTATTCAAAGCAAAATTTAGAAAAATGTCTTTAAATAAATGTAAATCCCTTTCAAATTGAAAAAAACCACATAAAACAGAAGGAAAAGGCACTTCTGAGTTTTAGCCTTTTTTCAGTGCTACACTGTACATAAGCAGTGATTAGTGAACTACATTGTCACAAAAGACCTACCAGCTTAAGTTAGATGTGCTTTTTCCTGTCTTTTTAACAAAGAACTTGATTTGTTTAGTTATCAAGAAGTTATAAATTAATGATATTTAATATCTTTTTCCCCTCCCACCTATTTTTTTAAATATATACATATCAGCACCTTTTTTAACTGTGTGAGAAAGCCAAGTATAGAGAATAATCCCAGTTTTCCTAAGCAAAGACCAAACTACACAAGAAGATGGCAGTGGCTTTCAGCATGGTGTTAGCATACTTCTCAGAAATAAAAACACTGATTCATTGCCTGGCCAGGCCAGCATCAGGAAGGGTGCCAGCGATGTCCGTATTGCATAGTGGAATGAATGCCATGCAGAAATTCCTAAAACTCTTTTGCACAGCTTTGCAAAACAAATGAACCCAAGCAGCCCTCCACACACATCTGGCCACATTGCTTCTAGCACTTGAGTAAGTCTGTATACAAGCAGGCAAAGTATCTCCTAGCAGCACAGGACCAAGGGGTAGTCTTGTACCACAAGATGCCCCAGTGACACATGGCACAAAAAATTCAGTCTAGCAGGGAAGACAAGGTTCCATCCTCAAAACAGAAACTGGGAGCCTTGTTTATTCTTGTTTAAAATTTCACCTACTGGTTGCAGCGGCTAGAAAAACAAAGGCATTTCTGAAGCCAAACCTGAAGATGAGGAACAGGTCCTCACACGACTGTATGAAGATGTTGTTTCTAGTCCTGCTCCACTGACTTGCTGAGTGACTTAATGTATCTTCTCCTCAGTTCCTCTAACTTTCAACCACAATTAACAGCTCAGGAAGAGAGCCTGAGAATTAACTGTATAAAGCAGAAATTCTCAAATTAGGAGAAGGCAGGAGAGCAGCCACATCTGTAGGGGAGAGAAGTCCAAAAAGCCATATCTAGACTGTTGCTGTCTGTGCTCTTCCGCTCTCCCCTTTTCCCCCACCCCAAACAAGTTCTGCTCTTTTCTGATGCCTTGAGAAAGCCTAAGATTTACCTTGTGCCAGCAGGCACGGGAGCATGAGGTGAGGGGGACCATGGGCTACAGTGCAGGCAAAGGCATCCTCTCTGGCTACATGAAGGGTGTCTCCTCTTCTTCAAATGCCTCTGTCCCCAGAGAGCAAACCCCACACCTCCTGGCAGCCTGCCCAGAGCTGTTCCCACCCTTCCCAGGGGAGCTCAGCAGGTTGGTCACGGCCAGGTAGCCCTAGGGCTGGTGACATGAAGCAGGGTGTGAGGTGGGGACATACTTGAGCAGGGAGCAGAAGAAGATGATGAGGGCGCAGAGAGTGTGGATGGCTCAGGAGGCAGGCTTTGGAGGGAAGGACGAGCTCATTAGACAGGGAGGGACAGCAGAAGCCTTGGTTGAATGCTGTTTCTTCCTGTTAGGAGAAATGACTGNAAAAAAAATCAGGTGTGGCTGGCACTAGTCACAACTGCTAGACTTGGAAAGAAGGGCAACTGAGGACCAGGGCCAAGAAACTAGAGAAACATTGCAGCGTCAGAGGGTATACATGACAGAGGTGGGGTAAGCAAGCAAGTTTAGAACCATTTTTGACAAAATAGCAGAAAGGAGGTCTCATCTGTATAACCATGGCTATGAAACCTTTGGAGGCCATTATTGGCAGGTGTATACATCATACAGATGTATTACTTTTCAAAATTATCATTCAAGCCTGTTGGTATAGCAGTTTAAAATACACCTTTCAGTTGTAAGCATATATGGTAATGTTCTTCACCTAATTTAAAAATTTCTTCCCTTTTCTGAAAAAATGACCCCAATCAATAAGGACTCAAAGATGAAAAACAGATGTTTCCTAGGGGACTGGCAAACCTGATAACTCAGAAGGCATCTCACTCACCTAATTACCAACTAGGACACTATCTAATAGTTATTAGATAGTAATACTATTAAATGCTAGAAACATATAACTCCAGTAGCTCTGTAAATTCTCCATTAGTATCAGCGTCCAAATTCAATACTGTTGAAGGGAATCACAGCAGATGAGAACAACAGACCTTCTACATAATTCTCCCCAAATAAAATTGCCACTTCTGTGATTTTTCTGATGCTTTCTTGGGGTTTTGGTCAGGCACAGTTTTTGAAGTCAAATGAGACTGTGGGTCTATGCCAGATTGTTCCTTTTTCCTAAATCTTAAATACTTGACATGCTTTGGGAAATCACTGCTTATGAGAAAGTGATGACTTTTCAAGTGTTTAGTCAGTACAAGGAGAAGTTGCAAAGCCATCCCAGTCCCTTGTAAAGCTTCAAGGGTGTAAAAATATGTGAAGAGAAGCAGAACACCTGAGACGTAGTACAGAAGGAAGGAAAGGCTGAAGGAAAGCACTGGGTCAGGGAGGGTACAAAGGCAGAAGCGGGGATTGGGGGGAGACAGAGAGAGAGAAATAAAACAAAAGAGCTAGTGAGAAAGATACAAACAAGAAAAAATGAAAAAAATGTTAGAGGAAGAGGATAGAACTACTGGCCTTTCAATTTTAGAAAAATTTAAAATTCGATATGTCAAGGGATAAGTACTACATTTTTGAGAGTAGTGGGCATAATAGCAAACTGATTGATTTGCTACAGCCCCGCAAAGCTCACATGTGAAAACATGCCATTGTACATCAGATGCATCTATCCTCTTGAAATGCAGTCACGAAAAGAAGAAGTATGAAATCCACTTTGGTGATTTCTAGAGTAAACACCGCCAATACACATCCCTTTCAAATGGCTTTTACCAGTGTCCTCAATGTACATGTGTTACATGGATGATCAGCAGTTATAGTAAAACATCAGGAGCTCCACTTAATTCAGACTAAATTGTAAAGGACCTGCAACATTCTTGAGGTTTACCTGTGCAGTTCTGAACTAGAAGAGTTTAACTACTCAGAATTTATCCTTATAACTGATGGGCAACTTTCAAAAAAGACATGTAACATACAAGGGCAAAAATTTACCTATAGTTTAAGAAAAAATTACATACAGGCCAGAAGTGTGTTGTTTTCATTCTTCATCTTAACTTCATCAAACTTTACTTCTTTTAATTCCTGAAACTCTCCTGATTTTTGCAGGAACACAAAGTATGGATGTAAAAAATGGAGCAACATGAGAACAATTCTCTGAGGAATCTCTTCTCACAGAACAGTAAGCTCTCAACAAGCAAAGAACCAGCATAAGCAATACTCCTCAAAACTCCACGTGCATGAAACCTGTCAGCACGGGGAGCAGATGGAGCAAATACAGTCCACAACACACTAGATTAAGTCGGAAGACCCCTTAGCTCTAATGTCGAGATGAAAGAAAGTCAGACAAAGCCACACTCTTACTCCCACTTGTATCCAGGGTTATGCCAAAAAGTATTTGTCCTACTAAATCAAGTAACTAATCAAGACTAATGAATATGATTTAAAAAAAATAAATGTTGCCAACCTGTCTGATTATGTCTCCAAAGGAAACAGTAGTTAATTCCAGACTCTATGCGTCTATCTTTTTACCCTTCCACAACTTCTAAATCCATGAATCTACTTCCACCATCTTTGGTAGAAAGGTAGACTTTGCAAAGATACTTAATTCTTATAATATGGTTATACAAAGCATGACCCAGAAGCTGCATGCACTCCCAAAAACCTTTTGTTTTAACCTGCTAGGTACTTAGAGCCAGGGCATTCCATTACAGTTACTTAATAGTGAAGAGGTAGCATCCAGCTGGTCAATCAGCAACTCCTGCCTTGTCACACCACACCTCTTATTAAGCCAAGCAAAGGTAGCTCTGGATTAAAAGAGTGCTGAAGAACATGGGCTGGAGGGGAAACTTGGGGGAAGATTAGAGATCTGCAATAATTTTCAGTACTAAGGCTAAAGCTGTAGGAGATCTGGTTTCACTAATGGTGCTGTTTACTCAACTGTCTGCCTGATACAGGTATTTCAAACTTGTATTTTCAATCTTATGAGAACTCTGGAAAAAAATAAATCTCTCTATTCATGCCAAGCCTGGAACTAAAAATTACTGGACATCTAAGAACTCAGAATCTGCCAAACTTTGTCTAAGAAGAATGGTAAAATAAATTACCTGAGTATATGGGTTTGTGTAGTTTCTTTGTGAGACATCAAAAAGACCTGAGTGTATTCAGATGTATTTTTTAGTACTGTGCAAAAAAGGTAAATATAACTGAAGGATCAGACATGCTAAAATCAGATTTGAAATGGCATACTAGAAAATAGAGAGATTTACAGACTTTTATAGGAGATGTTTATATAAGTTTTAAACATTATTTTCCAAAAGGTGTGTTTAAGAAATATTTCACCAGGAGGCTCCTGGGTAGCTCTTTCCCTTAACACCTGGTTAAGCTCTTTCCTTGGTATTGCAGCCAGAACTCGCTAATGTTACTGAGCTAATCAATATCACATCCAGTTTAGGTTTTCGCAGATCTGTAGGCAGTTCCTGAGCTGTTAGGCAAATAGATCTCTACAGATCACAGCTGACCAGGACATGAATCAAGGCAAATTTTCATACTGTCATTTTTTGTGAAGTGATTAACTAAATACAATCACCATAGCTCAGTTCATTAAGTACTGCCATTACTCATTCTCATTTTTCCTGGTTCTCAGATGCTTTTAGCAACTACAAAACATAAATGGAATGGCCTTTTATGCTTCATGACAATCCCACTCTTTTTTGCAGCGATTTTATTAATCTAATAAAAAGCTATGGATGTGTCACACCACAGACAGTAAAAATGGGATGTTAAAAATAATGAAATCATGACATTTGCCATAGTCTTCACAATTTAAACTATGTCCAAAACTTCTAGAAGATCAGTAAAAAGAATTTCTAAATCGTGTTTATGGCTAAGTATTTTCAGAAAACCCTTTAGATTTTTGCCTCCTTCTTTAGTAAAGTTAACTTCACGACCCATACAGCTCCAGCCTGCACACACTTTACAAACCCAATGTTATATGATATATGCCAGCCTTTCACTTGATGTTATTCGTACTAGCCAGGAGTTTAACATTTTCACCTGACTGACTAGAGAGTGACTGAGCATATAACTTAAAAGTAATGATCACATATTTAGTATTAAACCTGATTCAAATCTGATATTTGTGAAATATTTGGAGAATACCCCTTTGCAGTTCTGCTGATTTTAGGATTAGTAAAAGCAAAGCTTTGAATACAGATCACTGGATAACATAAAGAAAAGCAGTCCAGATACTTAAAATATACACATTTTTAAAAACAATGAATGGATTTTGAATGTGTGAACATTTCTTATATATAAAGGTGTCCAACTGAAAACAAGTGAAAAGGACAGGAGCCTTAGAACTGGGGAAGTTAGCCTCTGCTCCTCATTCAAACTATATTAGTGTCACTGATTGATTTAAATTACTCTCTACAGAAGTACTGTATGGAAAAGCTGCACTTTAGTAACCACATCATTAGGAGGAAAATAAAAATTAAAGCAAGGACTTTACATTACATACAGTACCTGGTCAAAAACTTTCTTTTCATTGATTTCAGTGGGCTCTGGATCACGGCCATATTGATTGCCGGCACTGTGGTTCAATGATTAAGACAGCAAATTTTGGTTTCATTCTTAGTCTGGTCATTCACTGGATTTTGAGTCTTGGGAAAGTTAATCACTTCTTGTGTCTCACTTTTCCATCCATGTAATGGGAATGATTCTAATTCCCTTTATCAATAAAGGGAACCAATGTATTCAGACAAAGGGAGATACACAAGAGCTAAATACTCAGGTAAGTGTGAGACAAACCCCCTTACTTTTAATTTGAAATAAAATTTCCTGGAGCAGTAGGAACCTCAGCTGGTAATTTACGATCTAGCTTACATGGTCATTGCCTATGATAAGTCTCAGCTCTAAGATACGTGTGTGCATGCATGCATATGTGCATGAGACTGAGAGAGACAGAGAGGCAGAAGACACTGTTGCTCACCAACTGGCACTTCATGAGATAATTTGTTGTAATAAAGCAAAGAAAAAGTAGCTGTCAGTTAAACTGCCATTTCTGTCACACTTTTTAATAATACTGCTCCTGTAATTACACTGTGGTTCTTTATACTTACTCAGTAAAAGCTTGCTTAGTTTTAGCATGGAAAACAATTTATGAAATTATAGAAACAGACTGAACACAGCAGTTCATTTGCTGAGGCAATTATCCAGATCCTTGTCAAAAAAGAGAGAGAGTAAAGACTGTGATGTGCAAAAAATGTTTCTAATTCTATGCTATAATACATACAATATGTCTGTGGTTGTGTTGGATTATGTTAATAAACTGCAGTTGAAATATATTTGTCACAACAGAAAGGAAGGGTGCTATCAATTGTCTTGCCAGATATTTTAAATTAGTCACCAAAACGTCTAGCCAGGGTTTCCTCTATGACCCTTAGATGAAGGGAGAGGCTTATTGGACAGTTTTTCCTGTGGGACTAGACAGATTCTTCTAATGCTCAAGTATTTTGAATAATCTGGAAAATAACTGTAAAGTGAACTGCGGCACAGTTGCCTTTTTTAACAGACATGTACAAGTCAACCCTGAACACAAATCCAGTGTTGTTTTTGGCTGGTTATCACTCAGAAATGAGTTTCCCTAATACTTCTTAGCAAAAACGGATAGGGGCTTTATTCCTTCTTTTGGGAAGAGTAAAGGGTGTAAGAAGTGAGATACCGCTCAGCTAAAGGAGCAAACAAATACTGGCAAAAATCTAAGCACACAGTCCAGAAAATTTCAATTTTAAAAAGGGAAAGAAAAAAGAGATTAAATAATACAAAACACAGACTTGTTTGATATCCTATGCAGACTCAGAAAGAAACCCACTGTTTGTAAGAATGCAGTCATTTGTATACCAGGTTGGAAAGAGAGCATCTTAAAGCAAGCTAGCACACCATAAACACAATTACTAGTAAGAATTTTACTGAAATTCATTACTTTTCATAATTTTAATATCTGTCCATTCTTGTAAAACATTTATTTATCCTACAACATAATAATTTATAACATGTAAATGGATTTCCAACTATTTCTGAAAAGAAAAAAATGCAAACTTTATATTATTTAAACCGAAAATGCAACAACCAGTTTCTTTTCTTCAGCTGGACGCTTCACACTTCAGCAGAAGATACTGCTGTAGATTCTTTGCTACAAACTTTGTTTTGTTGCACAAAAACTGGGAAAAGAGAAGACCTAGCACACAGGAGACAAAGCAAAAATGGCACTGAAACACAGATCATGAATTGTGAGCATGCTACAAAAGTTTCAGATATTAAAATGTGGATGAAGTTTCTTCCTTCCCCACCTCCCCCAACATCTGGAGATAGTTTGGTGAAGCAATTTCCAGAAACTAAACAGTATCTTTGCTTGACTAGCTCTTTTCTTTCGCAAATAAACAATTAATGAAATGGGCAACTAATTTCCAAAGTGTTCATATTCATTAGACTATTTCCTGAACTTAAGTAGCTGTTTCATGATGCAGTGCCCACATAAATGGTACTGCTATTCTTTTTTCAAATATAAAAGTATTTTTAAGATCATCTATTCATGTTTAATTTATTCTAGTAATAAGAGCTGAAAAAAAAATGTTCCCCACTTTAAAAGTATAAATATGTTTGCATAATAAAATAAGGTAGGGACAACTAAAGAACTATTCCACCTGAATCACCAAAAGTCACTGTATGGACCACACTTCATCATGGGGCAAAATCTAGGTTGTATTATTTTGTGATTGCAGCTCAGAATTACAGATGAAATTATTTGAAGTTGTGACAGGCTGCAATATATTTTTCTCTAAGCATGCGAAACAGGGTGGAAAAAAGTAATGTGCAAGGGCCTGAGTTAAAATAATTACACAACATGATTAATTTCAATAATCATTTGGCAAGCTTAAGTGTCTGCTAGGTATCAGCTACTTAACTACACTTACAAATCCTGGTTACCATTTCTGACCAAAAGCTCATACTACAAACTGCTCTTTCCACTCAGCTTGTTTTTTATGTGCTGCCCACTGCCAGGAAAAGAAAGCTCCTTGAAAAATTTTTTCAGCTGGTCCTCTATTCTCCAAAATTTTTCCTCTAGATCTCCTTATGGTACAGCTCTGCTGGAGCTGTACACGTACTCACATACTTTTCCATTCTGTAAAGGGAAAGACTGGGTTACAGAGCTCCGCCTCACGTTCACTGAGAAAAAGGCTGTGGCACTTACAACATTGCCACCATCCTGCATTTTGACACCTTCACTTTCTCAGCATTTATTGTTCTAGTAAAGAACTGAGGAAGGAGAAATGTGCCCCAGTTTTCACCAGGACATGAACAGAAGTTGCTGAGCAAACTCTGAGCTGAGCCTAATTTCCCTCTGCCACTCAGCTCTAGTGGCAGTGGCTTTGGGGGAAAGCCGTCAGGACAGACAGCTGGTGGGAGAAGCATCTTAACCTCTATGCCAGGATGCCTCAAGCTCATCGTTTACCGACGGTCACTCCATTCAGAGCTGTTTACCGGACACTTGGAAGAGCAGCATGAGTCAACTGGGAATAACAACTACTGAAAAATATTTATACAGCACAGTACATTTATTTAATGTTTTACAAACTGAAGCCCTGATACTACAAACATTCACCTCCTGGTATAACACTATACTGAGTAACTTCTGTCACTAATAATTTTCCATTACTTCACATACACAAAAGTTTATGATCAAGGCCAGCTTTGCACAAGTCACTGAAGTACCTAGCCCAGGGGATGCTCTGTTTCTCTCTCAGGTAAAAGCCTGGTTTAAACTCATGTTCCTTTATAAATACACAATTCCATACCCCTTAAATAAATGCTACTTTTAAAAATGTATGGAACATTTGAGCAACATAACATGCTTAAGCTGAAAGGGGATCTTAGTTTGTCATGCTCTCACACATCTGAGAGCGCCAAGGTATGTGTCCGGGGGAAGGGGGTGGGAGGAGGTGATCTGGATCCATCAGCAGTCTCTTTTAGTCGAGTGAACGAACAATGCAGAGAGATGGGAGAATGCAACTCTACACGTGAAAGGAATGAGCAAAGCACTTCAGCCCACACTCTTTCTGAGTAAGAACATTCACGCACAGCTTTATCCCATTTTAACTAAACCGCTTAGCAAAATGGATTCAGATGATCTTCCACGTTTGTCCCTGCACAACAAGCTCCCGATCCAAATACCACCTCTGAACAGCAACCAGAGAGAAATCTGAAAGCTGTCAGACAATTTATTTTACTGTAGGCTTCAGAAAGGATAATGCCTGACACAGTCCACCATTATTACACTGGGCAAGTCTCTTTCTGTCTCCTTTGCCTTAATTTCCCATCTGGAAATGAGAGTAATGAAACTGACCTCATCCTTATGGTACTTCAAAACTGACAGATGTAAAGAACAATGTAGAAGCTGGGTATTCTGTTTGCTCTCAGGATTCAAAACCAATCCATGCAGTAGGTAAAATATACACTATTATCTGGTGCGGCATAACCAGAGAACAGAGAACACAGGTCTGCAAGATTACATAGCAATGATGAGAGGATTCCCCAGCCTTTGTTTGAGGTCATCTTTAACCTGTGGCCCTCTCAGACAGAGCATAGACCACATTGCTTCATTCACTTAGGACAAAAATTTCGTAAGACAGAAATTCAAAGGCCACAAATCATAAATATCAGGCAACAGAGTCTGCAGGCCAACACTAAAGAGTACACACACAGCATCCAAGTGAGAGAAGCAGACTGCGAAGGCATTTGGGGGAAAGTGCACTGATAGACACTTTATATAGGCACTTTTAGATTTTAACACAGAAGGGCGAGATAGTTCTGTTTTTCATATGTGAAAATACTTCTTCCATGTCCTCTGTTTTTCTGTCTCTGCATTGCAGTCATATTTCAGTTGACCCTCAAACACCACAATACAAGTGCAACCACAGTATTTTCTGTTACAGAACAAGTCTTTCACTAACAGAACTCAGCTCTGTAGCTGAAGTGGATCGCTAAAGGAAACATAAACAGTAAGTCAGACTGGTAGATCTGGTACTAAAATACTGGGGAAAAAAATCCAATACTCCATATAAGAAACAAAATCCTATAAATGACTGCAAAAGCCTATTATTATTGAAGACTATGTTTGGCTTTAAATACAATTACTGGGAAATGCAAAGGAAATTAAAATAGGTTAAAAAAATTAAAGACACATCCCTATCTCAGGTCAAATCACAAAAATAATTAATTTTCAGGTCTGCATTTTCTGAAGAGTTTCTTAAATTACATCTGCAGTTCTAAATTTCACATGACTAAATCTTCACAGTCATGCACAAACTTCATTTTTGCATAAGATATGAAAAATTTCCATGGAGACATAAGAAATCTAGGTGTATGTAAAAAGAAATGAAAACAACATTTTGAAATCTGCAATCTAAAATAAAAATTGAATTTTCAAACTTATAATGTAAAAGCAATTTTTCAAACTGTTATCACAGAAACAACTTCACAGCAACAAGCTTATTGAGATTTACAGTATTCTGATAATGTATTCACATTTTCAATATGAAACACAATCTCTCTTCTGGCAATGTTCCTTCTAACTCAAAATATGCTAGGCAGGTGGAAATGAGCCTCTGTATGTACTATCCCGATAGCTAACAAAAAGGAAATTTTCACTGCTACATGGGTGATCACCGAAACCTTTTACTAAAGACAGAACAATGTAAAACAGAATATATGCCCATTTTTCATGTACAACTAAGAGGGAGCACAGCTTACTCTTCTTATCAACTTTTATCACTATTTGTATTGAGTCTGATCTGAATACTCTAATTATGAAGAGTGTCAGTATCTGATTTAGCCTTTCAGGGAATAATGCAAAGCATGCTATCAAGAAGACTTGCAGAAGGGACAAAGAAGAATTCCAAATTATAAAACTGTAAGCTTGAGTGACAGGATGGATAAAAACCTAGGTAATTACTTTAGGCTACACAATCAAAGACAAAATTTAAAACAAAATAAACAAAATATGCTAAATTCCCTCATTGGCTACAAACATAAACAACCTCAGGAACAAGTATCTTTGTGCAAACATCAGTCACACATTTACAGGAAGAAAATGTTACAAGTAGAAAAATCTTTCAGATAGTGAACTATCCCTAGTTGCTTAGTGAGAAGTAGTAAACACTGAAATCCAATTCAGAAATACTACACATCAAGGAAACAGCAGCAGTATTCTGTTTCTGTATAAACTCAAATGCTTTTGTCCAGGACGTAAAACTAATTACATCCTTAGAGTTGCTGTGCAGAACTAGCAAAATTCTTTACTTTATGACATCGTTATTTTAGTTTGAAGAACTTTTCTACCAAATGTTTATAGTACCACACCAGTTACTTCGGCTGAGCTGACACAATGATTTTAAAACGGTCTAATACTTTTGACTTACTAACAGATTAGCACATGATTAGCTAGAGTAAAAGGATTACTATTACTGGTGTTATAAGATATTAACACTTTTGTTAACGCATTCTAGGGATGCTATATATAGTTTCCACATTGAGAAAGCAGAATGAAGACCAAGTTTTCTTAGTTTTAGTTATCCACAAATGATCTTGCAGTGAAGTAGCTGAATCCTCTTTAATTAATTTTTTAAATCTTGAATCTTCACCATTTTTTCCTCTAACATTCATACAACCTGATTA
>VYZV01041449.1:6375-17504 GCA_013401275.1 Pandion haliaetus | reverse complement strand
CGGATGGAGGGGGGAGATATTCGGCTGCTGTTGATGCCGATTGTTGACTTGCCATCTGCCAGATAGGGAGAAGAAAAAAATGACAGCTCCAGCAGGGTGTTCAAGAGGTTGTTTGGAGAGACGCATAAACATGTGCAGATGTCGAACTGAATAATGGCAAGAACTTGAGACGGTTTATGATGCTGCTGTTGTGTGTGCATATACAGAATGAATGTACGTGGAGATTTGGTTAGGAGGAGGGTACATATTAATTATCATTGTCCCCCACCGCCTCCTTTACTTCTGCTAATTAGTTCAGGAGTTTAGTATCTTCCCTCCCTCCGTTGTTTATTCCTAAAAAGAGCCTTTTCTTGTCGGGAAGAAAACTTTTTATTTCTCCGTGTGGTGGGTTTAAAAAAACCCCCAACAACTTAATAAATTTGGTACTTGTGGAAGTGGAAAGAGTAATGCAGTTATTTCAGTCTCAGACATTTGGCGGACAGGTGCTATACAAGTTCTTACATAGCTTTGTCTGTCTACCTCAAGACAGATACGTTGCATACCCCTACTATTGCATCCTGAGCTTTTCTTATGCAGAAAGTGCCAATTGGGGATTGTCTAGTATTATATAGTAGACAAGTAAATGCTAGGGGTTAGAATGAGATTAGCAACTAATTCTCTTTTTCACTTGATCTTATTTTCAGTTCTTTCTCTGAAGGCAAGGAGCTGGTCAGGCATAACTTGTATTTTCCTGTTTGACAAATTGGGATTGCTCTATAGGAATACAATTTTCTTTCTTCCACTAAAATCCTTTCCTATTTCTTGTTCGGTGATTTCTGCTGCTGCTGAGTTTCCAGGATAATGTGGAAGAAATGTGAAAAAGGATACAAGCATGGAGGGAAATTAAGTTAGCCCAGAAAGGCTAAACGAAAGCATTGTCTTAGCCAGGTGATCTCTTACTTTAAAGATAAAAATGGAAATTTAAAAAAAAATGAATTTTCTTCTTTAATATTATGTGAAATTCAACATTCTCATATCTGTATTGAACTTTAAAGTGGAAAATGAAACAGTGGTTGAGGTGCTCTCTGGCTGTGGACTGCACATAAGTCTTCCAGTTATCATTATATAACAGGGTTTTTGATCAGTCACGTCATGACTTAAGTATTATCTGAATGAACCTAACCACCCCTTCCCACCAAGCCCTCCCCAAAAGTGAAGGAACCCCTTTTTATTTGTCTTCCCTCTTAGGCCTAATAAGCATCAGGTCTCTAGGTCATTGATAGCAATAACTACTGATGGGAGCATTTGATGTCCCCTTTTATCGTCAGTGTGGCAGAGTGGAAGAAGTCAGTTTTGGATTACGTCAACTTTATTTTAACTGAAAATTCCGGTGTTGCTGCCTCCTACCCAAGTACCGATACCTGCATCTGAGCCTAGACAGAGGTCAGCAGCACTGCAAATGGAGAATTGCTTTTTACCTCTTGGGTTGTTGGTTCTTCTCCACAGTATTGTGCCGTTTTCTGTGTTCTGTCATTGCTGGTGTGAAGCCCAAGTTTCTCTGAGTAGTGCTGCATTGCTGCTTATTGTGAAGCATTTCATGCAACCAAAGAGTTCTCCTGACGTGTACAGCAGTAATGGAGCTGTTCTTTCGACTCAAGCAGTTTGCAGAATGCTTCTGCGTATCTTGGACTGATTCTTTGCAAATGATGCGCGCTAAATGATAAAGCAAAAAGGTTTTGACTTTAGTGATGTGCTTGAGGAAGAAACGTAGATGAACGATGTTGGTGCTAGCTTTTTGGCACCTGGCAAGGTCTAAGGCTAGGAGCACACCTAGTGACATGGAGGAAGTTCAGAGGAGCTATTTTAAAATTATTGCAATGAGCCAGTTTTAAAAGTGAGACAGTTTGCTTTGTGAAAACATGCTAGCAAATATATCGTTTTAAGAGGGGAAAGTCACATAATTTTTGACAACATATTAACCTGTCAGAGAAACTCAGCTGAATGATAATGCTGTTGTCAAACTTATCATACTCTTTTGCAAACAATGGAAAGTTTGAGATTTCTTGTGTAAACTGGAGTTGGCTGTTTTTCAAGATGTAAGTAGAGAATATTAAGAAGATGTTTAATCAACTTAGCTACATGTAAAAAGCATATACATTTTAATCGTCTGATTTAATACATACATTTGTACCAAGTACATGAATTTAAATCATTGCTGCTGTAGCTGTCTTAGTGTAATTTACAGACGAATATTTGTATACTTGTCCTACTGTTAAAATATTTTCAAAATCTGAAAAAGATCCTTTGGTCTACTAGCACTTGATAAAGACAGAGGAGAGGAAAGTAATAATTTTTCTGTTATACAAAGTACCACTTGATGCTGATAGTCTTATGTAAAAAATTATAAATATTTAAAAGTACTGAGAACGTGAATTTTTTTAGCTATAAACAAAATTATGTGAGAAAATATTCTAAAATTTTTTTTTTGCCTTTACCACAAATACATCTCAACACTATTAAAAACTACAAAACTGCTTTGAGAAGCACCTAAATAGTGTAGGATTTTGGGCTTTGATCCTATAAATCCTTATGCAGTAGAGAAATTTAGAAAATGTCAGTAGTGTCCCCGAATATTTCCAGGATATAGACCTTGGTTTTCCATTCCTGACTAGCAGGCATATTTAGAAAAATATTAATCTCCTTTGTTGTTCAGGGATGCTGATGTAATACAGGACTCTGTTATTCCAGACAGCATGTGCTAATATCAGCTTCTATTTAATTTATTTATTGTTCTAATTCTTATCCTTCAAGAATGAAGGGGAAGTGAAAGTGATGTTGAAACTGGCAAGTTTTTCTTCCTGTTGGCTCAAAATGGACGTGGTAAAGGTCAATTCTCAATTTGTCAGGATGTCAGCTAACTGAGGATTTCTGGTATGGTTTTTTTAAAACGACAAAATTTTGTGCATATGAAAATTGAGTATGTGCTGGGAACATTTATTTTCCATGAGATGCCAAAACACACCAATAATTTTGTGTGGAAGTCGTAGCTGCCCAGTTTGAAAACTGCATTTACGTTTGAATAGCAGTATGTCTCTCTGTTATTGAGTATTTTCCTCTAGATTTTTTGGTACTTTAGAGAAAAGATTATTAATGCAACAGGAAAGGGTTGAATAAACAGCAGGAGCTGAAGTACTGCTGCATTTATACAAGATAGGACAGTGACTCAATCCCATAGTTGTAATGAAAAGGCAGGGCGGCTGGTGATTTGAACCCTAGCGAGCCTCTGGCTGGAACGCGTTTGTAGGTCGCGTTCCGAACCCGAGGGGGAGAAAACCCCGCGGTAAGACCACGGAAAGACTTTCCGTTGAGTAGGTTGGTCCTCCCTGTCGCTGTAGCTGAAGAGGTGCATGCTGAGAGCGTGGAGAGCCGCTCTGGGCCCTCGCCCGGCCTGGTGACTGCACCTCTCTGCTCGGACGTACCATGCTTTGCTAGTAGGAGCCCTTGTCTTTGATCAGTGCCCACCGCTGCCTCAGGAAAGAAGATCCCACTGTTTGCCTGCTCTTCGGTGCACCTTGGCTGGCATGGAGGAGGGAGGGCTGTCCCTGCTTTCCTCTCCCTTTGCTCAGCTGAGGAACTTCTAGAGCTTGTTCCTGAGGCTGCTCGCTGCCTTCTGCAAAATCTCAACATCTGTGTGGTTTTCACTGGCTTCTGGCCACGGAGCTGTGAATAGCTGGACATAAATTGACCAGTCTTTATATCTGCACTGGATCGTTGCGGTGTCGTGGACTTTCTCACCTTAATTCCCCAGTTTACAGGAAACATAGCAGAAGCTTAGCTGTGGTATAAGCCAATGCCCACGCATAGCATGAGGTGTTTCCTACTTCCCAGTTGTGATTGGAAAAATTCATTTGTCTAAGTACAGATGTGCTCAAAATGTCATTTAGCATTACTGGGAACTGTGGGAAAACAGTTAGTATAAATAAATAATCACTGTCTCACAGTATAAAAGACAGAAAGCGTTAGTTCCACATTCTGCTTTTCTTTGAACTGCTGGCAAATACTTGGGAGGGGGTATATAATAAAAATAGCTTTTAAAATACTAAGGCATGTTAAAAAAAAAAAATCACAGTTTTACTTAATTTTTTGGTATGCAATAGGATTTTGTCAAATCTGCATGATGTCAAATTACACATTTACATTGGATTGAAGGACATATGTCAAATTGTGGGGACAGGTATACTTTTTAGGTTTTTTAAACATTTATTTTTTTACAATGCCTTTGAACTGTATTTCAAATTTGTTATCATGAAATCAGAAGTAAATAAATATTTAACAGAAGTGCTTTACATTTACTCGTGTCTACTGACTTAATCAAATAGGCTGCTGATGCTTCTAATCGTGTGTTAGGTAACACTGCCCTCAGAGGGCCAAGGTAAGTAAATTCAATCTCAAAACCACTGGCATTACTTCTGATACTTTACTTGACCTGACATTAATTACAATTGTTTCTTTTAAAGAAAAACTGCATATGGTTAAGCTGTTTTCTTTTTTTTTACGTAATTTTGTTTAATTATTGTTGCTCTTAGATAAATTCATCATCCCCACCCCCATTTCTTAAACGGTAGTGCAGGGGAACTGGAGTTTGATTTAACAGAAAAGTGCCTTAAAAAAGAAAGAAAAAGAGAAAAAGAAGGGAGAATAATATTTGTGTATTATTTCCCTTAAATCCATTTTAGTAAACTGATAATTAATGACACAGACAAGAGGCAGATTTTTGGTATTCTCTGCNACTCAGGTTTCGGTTGATTATCAGCACTGTATATTAAAGACATTGCCTTCACACCTCCAAAACCATTTACATATTGAAAAATGTAGATGTTTTGCAAAAGTGATTTAAAAAAAAATACATTTTTTTAAAATAATAAGATTAATTTTAAATCACTGAATAATTATTCAAGAATTGCTAATTTTCCATATGCTTAAGGATTACAAGTGGTGAGAATAACGATAGCAACCATCAAATCTGAGGTGAAGTGTATGTTTGAAGAGAATGTTTGAGTTCTGAGGTGAAGTAAAAAAAATTACAAACTTTTAATGATACATTTATCTAACAGGGATTTGTTGACTACTTATGTGTTTCTTAGAGAGTCCTTCTTTGTGAAGCTCCTCAGCAGTATCAAAACTACAAACATTGCATCACTAGAATAAACATATTTTGTGGGATGTCCTGAAGGTAGGATTCTTGTTCCTAGCTGTCAAAGGCAAAAAAGAAAAATCATGAAGGTTGCAGTGCAGAGGCGAATACAGAGCCAGCCGCGAGGGTCACGTTCTAAACAAACCTTCATTAAGCATTCTTTGTTACTGTTGTTAGCCAGTGTATTATTAAATACAACATTAATTAGAGTTGCATGTTATGAGGGTGCTTTTTGCATGAAGATCAGATTACATTATCATGTGCTTCAAGAATGTACTGCTGTCTTTTTTCATCTTTTGGGTTTATTTTCTCGGTAGTTATTAAAAAAGCAGACCCCAGCAACCTAAAACTGATTCTAAATTTGTATTTTGTGTGTGTCTGCATGTTTTCATTGTCTGTATATATCTGTGAGATACATATTCTAGTGCCCCTTTTCTCAAGTGGGTTTAAAAACTTTGACTACAATTAAAATGATGTAGGAATTGCTTGGCTTTCTTTACTGCAATGGTTGAAATTAGAGACCTCTTCTTACTGTCTAATAAACAGATCCTAAAAGAACATGTTTTTCAACTTAAAAGGGTGTAAATGTAAGCAAAATAATAATTTAGCTTACATTAACTCAGCAGGAAGCAGGGTACAAACTGATTAATTCTCTATGGCAGATCCACTGCTTTTTTAAGTACTGCAGCTCCATTTCATTAAATTGTCAGGGTATCTTGTGGGTTTTTTTTAGCCTGCCTGGACTTCTCCTTTCTCATGGAATTTCTTTTCACTTGAATTAATGAATTCCAGATAAAAATTTCCTGTTGTTTGCTTGTCTTGAGTTTACTGATAAACATACACTCCAAATATCTTTAAAGTAATTTAATATTGCTTATATGGTAAAAGATCCTTTTTTCTTTTTTTTTTTTTTAAATGCAGGGCTGTCAAGTTAGAAGTCGTGGAAGTGTTTTTTTCTTTTCAAATATTCTGCTGTGTTTTAGTATTTTTTGTGTGGAGGATTCCTCTTTCAAAGCAGTTCAGTAAGCACATGTGTATTAAGAAGTATGGACTAAAATGATTTTTAAGCAGATTATGTAGAAGGAATGCAGTTAGAAGAGAGCACCTAGAGTGTATCTTGAGAGCCATTAAACCACTTGAGCAGCTAAGTGAACTGTTCACTGATACCACTGTTTACTTTAGTCTTCAAAAGTGTTCACCCATTTGTTAATTAAATTACAAAATAAATAAAGGGCAGATGATAAATATTCATGTATAGCCCTTGAAGAGGGATTGGAATATTGGTCATTTCAAGACAAAACTAGGCGGGTGTGTGTTTGTACAGACATCTTGAAAAAGTAGTCTTGACTGTGATTCCTGTTGGGGAACCATTTAGGAGAAACATTCTTCAGAGAAATGTCTATGAAAGAAATATATAGAACCTTATGAAGCCATAGTGTTTTGCAATTACTTTTAAATTACCTGTCCTGTGTCTGGCTATAGTTTGCAGGGCGAAGACAGAGGTACAGTGGTGGTCATGGATAAACTGGTACTTAGCCGTCTTTAAATATTTATATCTTCTTGTGATTAGCTTTTGTCCAAAGCCTCTAGCTCTCTTCAGAGGAGCTCGGAAGTGCTAGTCATACTGTTCTAATGGGTTTTCTCCAGGCAGAACATCAGCTACATAACTCCATAGATGATCAAAAATCTGTTCAGTTTTCTGATTAAGAGACTCTGAGTACTTAGTAGAAGCCAAATGAGATCTAAAGTGTTGTCCTAAGAGGAGAAGAGGGAGTGAGTGAGTGATCAGGGAAGTGTGTGCTGGGTCTCTAAGGGCACCTGTTAGAACGGTCTTCTCTGCAGGTTTTAGTTCTGGAGAGTGTGTATGTGAGTGAGCGAAGGCTTCTGTTCTTTCCTGAAGTGACTAATGAGTGTACTTACCCTATCAGCTCTGATTCTTAGAGCAGTCTGCTTATCCAGTTTATTCCTTGCAGAAAGGAGGACTCTCTGAAATCTGAACCATTGGATGGCTGACCTGTTTTAGGTGTGTTGGTATTCTCTCCATGCTATCTTTGAACTCTTCTGCAGTAGTTTTAGGTGCCTGCCTTCCAGTTAATGCACCTTCTAGATAAGACTATAATTTTGATAGATTTTTAAACCTGGTAACAGGCACTTTCTCTCGTAACAGTCACTTACTGTTAAAACTAAATAAGATAGACTTTATTAGAATTGTACAAAAGATTCTCTTTATGGTCTGTTTTAGAAAGCAACTAGGATGTTAGTATTTTTAAAACTTAGGTTGGTTGATCTGAAACATAAGGTTTTGTTTTAGCTTCAACATTTGAGTCCATGCAGATGTCGTGGTTTAACCCCAGCCAGCAACAAAGCACCATGCGGCCGCTCGCTTACTCCCCCCCCCACCCAGTGGGATGGGGGAGAAAATCGGGGGGGCAGAAGTAAAACCTGTAGGTTGAGATAAGAACAGTTAACAGAACAGAAAGGAAGAAAGTAATAATGATCATAATGGCAATAGTAAAATGACAATAATAAGAATAAAAGAATTGGAATATACAAAACAAGTGATGCACAATGCAATTGCTCACCACTCACCGACCGATGCCCAGTTAGTTCCCGAGCAGCGATCTGCGGCCCCGGTCAACTCCCCCCAGTTTATATACTGGACATGATATCACATGGTGTGGAATATCCCTTTGGCCAGTTGTCCTGACTGTGTCCCCTCCAACTCCTTGTGCCCCTCCAGCCTTCCTGCTGGCTGGGCATGAGAAGCTGAACAATCCTTGACTTAGTCTAAACACTACTTGGCAACAACTGAAAACATCAGCGTGTTATCAACATTCTTCTCATACTAAATCCAAGATATAACACTATACCAGCTACTAGAAAGAAAATTAACTCTATCCCAGCCAAAACCCGGACAGCAGATTCCAGCAAATTTGCAATGGCAGTAGGGATGTTCCTAGCTGAACTAGCACCAGCGATCTGAGATAGAAAGCTCTGAGTCAATACAAATGTAACTAGCGCTCTATCTGCTCTATTAATTTTCTGGTCAAATTAAGTAACACTTTGACTTTTTTCAGTTTTCTTTGTACTGATACAAAAATGTCTAGATAGCAAAATCAAGCAGGTACCCTGCTATCTAGAAGCAGGACTAAATAGGAAGAGTTGTGCTACTGAGGGCCAGGATATGTAAGCCAGCACAAATAGCCTGGTGTTCATGTTTCTTGCTCTTTCCTCTTCTCCATCTCCTACTCCCTACCCCGCTTCTCTGCTTAAATACATATTGAAAATTGGAAATGTTAATGGCTGCAGTTAGATTTTTAAGCCATGGGCATCATCAAAATCTGTACAAGTTGTGATCAAGTTCAGCAAGGCCATATTAACAATTCCTGTGTTTGGAACTCAGTGACAATTAGTTGATTGCTGTGATGGAAAGGTGAAGATGCAATTAATGAATTTTTAGATTAGCCTTTAATGGAGTAATCTTTGTCAGATGGATGTAAACTTCTTTCTGACCTTTGAATTGTCTAATTATTAGCTACAGCTAAAAGGGTGCTGAGGTGGTAAATGGCACTGAAGGTCTGGGCTTAGCCCAGGACGAGTGCAGCCCCTGGACTGGTCTGCAAATGGTGAGATGTCCTAAGCACAGTTGGAAATTATGCATTGCCAATACACTTTTCTTTTCTTAAAATGTTCACTTGTATAATGATGAAACAGTGACTTTAAAGTCTTAGTAAATACTTGTACATATGTTATTTACTCTGCAGAGTTGATAGAAATCAAAGACAGAAAAGTTGGGCAGATCTAAACTTACTTGTACTTAACCGAGTAATCGCATTTTAAAAAATAAATTGTTGCTGAGAGTTTGACATGGCATTGTAAAGTATAATGCTGTTAAAGAGATTTTTCACTCTTAAATAGTGAATAAGTGGCGTTAATTAAGCTACCATGTCTTTGCTGACCTGTTTTGTATGTTTCTGGTCCTGAATACCTCATGGCTTGCAGAATCTTCTGCTCAGACTGGGGTAGGGGGAAGGTAGAGGTGGGTTTATTGGTGGACTTGCCTCTTAGAAGGTAATTGGATTCTACTTGTTTATTTCTTTTGCTTTCAGATATATTTGTTAAGTGTGTTTTGTGTAGGTTCTATTACTCACAGTATTCTTCTATTTGCTTAGTGTATGTTTTGAGGAAATTAATGGCTTTTGCTTTGGCTCAGCAGGATAAATGTTCTACCTTGTAGTAGTTTAGTTTTCATTTTGTTATTAAAAGTCAAGCTGTAGTGCTTATTTTTGCCTGCAGCAAATTTCAAACTGTTTATAGGTGTAAAGATACAGGATTTTGAAGAGTATAGTGTGATAAAATTTAGAATTATAGAGTATTACTATACAGTGCTTGTAGCTTCTTATTCCAGAGGCATCATTGTATAGTCCAGGCTTACCATTGCAATTCCATTTTCTCTTCTTTTGGAGGAAGTTATGGTTTCCTCTGTAAATTGAAAACGTCTGAAATGATTTTGATATAATTAATGTTAGACACTGATATGTTATGTTTTTTTATATCAAAGGCTTTTTTCTGCAGTACTAATGAACATTTTTTTTTCTCCTTTAGGAGAATATATAAAAAACTGGCGGCCAAGATATTTCCTGCTAAAGACAGATGGCTCTTTCATAGGCTATAAGGAGAAGCCCCAGGATGTGGATCTGCCATATCCACTCAACAACTTTTCAGTGGCAAGTACGTATTTCCAGTATTTATTATTCTCTCAGCATATTGACTAAATATCTGCTACATATTGCTTCATGTGTAGTTCAGAATTTATTGGTAACACTCTTAAGTTTGATGCCATGTGTCAGACTAGTGCACCACTAATCTTATATCCAGCTCTGCAAGATACCTTTACAAGAGCATTGAATATTTTATCATGAGTTGGTTTTTGAATATTTTTTAGAAGTCTTAAGTTCTCATTTTTGTGTGTGTCTGAAGTGTCTGTAACTAACAATAAGATTTGACAAATGATTGTTGTAAGAAGAAAATTCCTGGAAAGCTTACCTTTTATTCAGATCATTGACCTCTTTTTTTCTTTTTCAGTAGTATCTCTGAATTCACTTGAAACCTCAAATTAATTAGAAAATTATCTAGACTGTCAAATGACACAAAATCATGCTAAATTATTTTTCTCTTGGATAATCAGGTAATCAGCTCTCCAGCCTGGTTAATCAGTAATTTCGAGCAATCAGGCAATTTGCATATATTAGCAAAGCTACAAAGTGTGTATCTGTTGGGTAAAGTGAAGACATTTTGATTTCTTGTTTTCCAAGAATGTTTCTAAAAGACCAAATCTGTAGGGTTTTTTTTTAATCTGGCAAAGTAAGATTGCTAGAAAAGTGTTTCTGAACAGAAATGAAAGTGTTTGAGGAGCAAAACTAAGGGGGCAAAAAATCTCCATGAGTATGAGCTGTGGATTATAGCTAGAAACTTTCAGAGGAACACTAGAAAATTTACCCAATTTCTTTCGATATGGTATTAGCATACTGCAGTACAATAAATGGCAGTGTTTAGTTTTATAGAGGAGTATTGGAGCCACAAGAGCATGTGTACTTAGGGAAAGGGTTCCCTTCATCTGCTTTGCTGAAGATGGACCAAATGGTACTGAGGCTGAATTTACCTATTCTCTTGATAAAATTGTTCTTGAGACTGACAGTGTTTGTATACAAAGTAACCTGGGTATTTTATTTGGTAAGAAAATAATCTTGTGGTCCAAGCCCATGTCTTGTCCCACAGCTAGAGGAGGAAAACTTTGCGTGTTCTGATTGTGACAGAAGTCTTGCAAATGATACTGAGTGTGCCAGCCTTCTAATAAAATCAGA
This sequence comes from Pandion haliaetus, assembly GCA_013401275.1. Classification (NCBI taxonomy): domain Eukaryota; kingdom Metazoa; phylum Chordata; class Aves; order Accipitriformes; family Pandionidae; genus Pandion; species Pandion haliaetus. The sequence continues at coordinate 6,467 of VYZV01041449.1, read as the reverse complement.
GGCTCACTTCACCTTGTTGCTATTCAGCATAAAAAGCGGTGATGTCTTTAAGTTGTTCATATGAGTAGGAATTGACTAGAACATAGGCCATT
>VYZV01041444.1:1692-18354 GCA_013401275.1 Pandion haliaetus | reverse complement strand
CTTCACAGCAGACCTAATATAAAGGCTCTCAGTGCCTGTATGCTCTGTCTTACATACAATAGTTATTGCTTGGGGAGTAAATATGTTTCTTATTTATTATTTATATTATTTTTTTCTATCAAGGACATCAGCACTTATGGCTATCTGGGAAATTTTAGAAGCCAAAGTGTCAAGAGTGCCTGGAAAGAAAGTAAGTCTGAGAAAAAGAACTGTTAAAATTACCTTGCATGCAGTGCTAAAATCAGAGTTAGCAGCATATATATTTATAAAGATACATCCATCTACCAGACATCAAATAATTCATTTTGAAAAAACAGAGAAATAATCAGTTTTAATGTTTAAACTAAATTATTTCCATTTTGTTATCCTACAAATCATAATCCAAACAGAATTATCCCTCACCTCAGAATTTTAAAATACGGAATATTTTAATTTAATTACAAATTTTTTATTAGCCTCTTTAATCATAATTTAGCTTTGTAACTCTTTAGAAAATTCAGATATGCTTTGTTTTTCAATTGTTCTGTTCAATTTTTGGTTTGTTTGTTTTTCTAAACAATGCAGCTTTTCTTCTCTCAGGCTAATGTCAGAATAAATTTGTATCACTGATCTGGTTGGAAGCCTATAAGGCATAGCATCGTAACAGTGAACTTAAACATTTCAGAGCATTAACAGCTCAAAAAGACAAAACTGTAAAAGTAAAATATCTTTAATCCCATGTTTAGGTTTGCCTTCCTTGATTCTCATTACTTTGCAAAATGAAGTTGAAAATGCCTGTTGTATAGTGGCATCTCCTTTAACATTAAATACTGTGGTTGACATACAATGGCATTTTTATGACACAGCTAATATAGATACACCAATATTTTAGTCACAGCAGTTCATCTGAAGTGCAGTTTGCAACAGATTTCTGGCCAAGAGTCAACAGATTTGGTAGCTGACTATTTTGGGCAGAACAGAGAGTAGCATCTTTTTAACTTCGTCAAAACGTTAATCCACAACAAGGATCAGAAGTTTTTGACTCTTAAAACATTTGGAGAAAAATCTCAGTCTTTGCTTTTACCTCCTAAATTTATCAACAACAACTTCAGCTAGCCTAAAATCAGTCAAAGATCAAATTCCCCTGGACTTAATTATTTTTTGGCAAAATTTTGATACTGCAAAAATACAGGAAAAATGAATAAAAACCTACATTCTAGCAATCATACTGAGTCACAGATTGCACATGATACTATATTATCATTAATGGGAACTACTATACTTAGTGAGGAAAACAGAAACCTCACAAATTGCTATCAATTCAACAACAAAGGTTATAACAGCATTTTATCAACTTTGTGAATCAACACTGCTATGCAACAACTGTGTCCTTAGCTCCCATCCACTCATGATTTTCAGTGTGCTGCCTCCCTCTTCCACACTATAAACACATATTAATCATCTCCCATGGCAGTGAGTCCCCCTCCCATTTTCAACAGCCTTTTCTCCAAAGCGCGGTTATTCTTCACAAGATGCTAACCAAGGCAGAAAACACTGGCAAAATAGATCATGAAAACGGGTGCAGCCATACATGTGCTGACTTCCATTTTTATGAAAAATCCCAGGGAAGGAATCCTACTGGCAGCAATGACTATGAGAGTTTTGGGCAACAGCAGTGTCCAGCCTAAAAACCTAGTGTGACTGAGGGCCTCACCACTCACACTGTGAAAGCAACAGACCTCTGGGGCTGGGACCCAACCTTGTTGAAAAGATGTGAGATTCAGTTTGGGATCCTCTGGAGATTTAGGAGGACATGGGTGAGAGGGAAACCTGTTCTCCCAATGAGGCCTTTTAAGCAGGAAGCTTATAAAATGAGAATATTCCAGAGCTTCCAACATTTACAGAAGAAAGTATCATTAAACCCTCTGTATAATAGTTTACAATACCAATTCAGTAATGTAATACCTAAATGAAAGAGTATTCGTGGTAAAAACTCTAATGTCACATTCATGTTCAACAGAATATGTGATAGTTTGGAAGCTATTATTTCAAAACTCACATGTTGAAATTTTCTGATTGAGTGCTCATACATTTCAAAATTATTTTATAATTATCAACTGAACAAGCTAAATTAACCCTGAAACTTGTAGTATTAAACTGCTCTTACTTACCTATCTACTTATCTGCAAATAGACCTCCCCATTACAGTAACAGCTGCCGTTCCGATGCACTGCACTCTGTTTCAATTAACACCTCTGCACAGAGCTGTTAGCACTGTAGGATCAAATGACATGACCCCTTACTGTGCCATCATATCTGTCTGTGCAAATAGACACCCAGAGTTCTCCACACATTTACACATTGATGTCAAAAGTGTTTCAGGAGCTAGGGATTAGGCTCAGAAAGCTTTTAATTAAATTCCCGTTTAAGCACAGATGACTTGCACAGCCTCGGGTAAGTCTCCTTGTGCCTCAGTATCACCTCTTTAAAACTGGGTTAGTATCATCTCCCCATTTCACAGGAATACTGTGTCAACACCGTGAAGTTATGAGATGCTAGACTAACAAGGTCAAGATGTTCGTATCACCTTTGTATATAGCTGTGGATACTTGTTTTTTATAATTAGTAATAAAATAAGAATCATTTCAGAAACTTAACATCATTAGGAAAAAACACCTCAAGAGAATCAGTAACATACACAGTGACAAAAATAAATGTCTATTTTTCCTAAGAAACAACTTTTCATGTGAAGCCTCAGTAATGTATTCATCACAATCAAAACAGAGCTTGAAAACTGAAACTATCACACACAAAAAACAAACACAAAAAAACAGAATATATTTTCCAAAGCTATGACTACCTGTTAGTCAGTGAGCAATTAACTTTTTAAAAGTACAACATACCATGAAATATTTAGTTTCATTGCAACGTAGCTTGTAACGTCAAGATGTTTCCTGTTTTGTATGATGCATAACCCAAAAGTTTTCATAGAAAAAGTAAATATTGCCTGTTTCTAAATATATTGGATTTTAATACCTACATATACCCATAGGTAGTATTTTATATGTCTCATACATAATCATGAATGTTAAAACACTTCAAAAAATAATTTGATGCAGGAAATAATTTCTTGCAGGTATGGCAACAGCAGCTAAAGTAACTTTCAGACTGTCCTTCCCTTCTTTCCTTTTAGAGATGTTCTATCCATGAAGATCTTTCTCCCCAATATGACACATTCTTCCTAATCTGTGTATGATTTGCAGTGAGCCTACGAAGGACCCCTTGCCTCAGAGTTTTTTCCATTGCTGTTTCCATGAAAAACTGTAATCCAGAGCAATATTCTGACAGTTTCTTTCTTTTTCATGTCACTGACTTCCTTTAAATGGTTACAAAATAGTGCAAATTACGAAGGACATATCTGTAGAACACCACAATCATGCTGATGACCCCACTTCCAAGCTACGTCTTTCAAGAAGTTTAGACTGACTCCAGTCAGGTCCCTCAGACTGCTGCCAACATTAAGTGTGCTCCTACAGTGCACTTTTCACTCTAGTTTCATCCACGAGGAATCCAGTTCACCCACCTCAAGACAGCTCCAGAATATGAACCAAAATACAGTCAGTGGGGACAATCAGAAAAGTTACTGGTCCAAACTAAACAGCTAATACAGGTGTACTTATCATTTAAGGTTTATAAACCAATTTCCATCTTTGGAACTACTCGGATTTGGCACTTCCTAGCTTCACTGAAACTGTTCCCAATTTGTCGACAATAAGTAAAAGCAGAACACAAGCTTAAAGGAATTTAATAGTATATATCTTACAACATTTACCATATATGCAAAAGATTCAGAAACTCACCATATCAGTATCTGAAACAGGTCCAAAACTGGTCACATAGATGTTAGTGAAGACTTCAGTAATACTATCTGATATAAAGAAGAAAAAACAAGCAAACATTTTAAATTGATAGTACTTCTTCAAACTCTCTGTGCAAAATTATGGGACATTTTGAAAAAGTTTCTGTCCTTATTTACTTCTCCTAAGCAGTACCCTGTTGTAAATACTGGGGGTCTCTACCCCACCTAACACAGAGGTTATCAGACAAGAGTTTGTCCCACTGAGTAGCTTGTTTCACTTAAAGGACTATACAATCATTAGCAACTACACACATATTTCTCCACCAGCAAAAATAACCACACTGTCTTGGACTTAACAAGGTGGTACAGTTCTAAATGTAAAATGCCTTTGTTGCAGAGGTGTTATCTCTGTTGTTGCATATCATTCCTATTAAAGCCTTTCTAGCTGAAGGCTGTTTTCTTCATCCTGAATAGCTTTTTCAAAGCCAAAGACAAAAAAAAACTTACAAAGCAATTATTGACTACACCAAATGTAACACTCAACAGCATCCTACTTTTTTAATTGGGTAGGTTTTTAAGTGGCATGTATTTTAACATAATAGTTCCTTCTCTTGATACACGATGCTCCTGATACATTGCTGTGGTACTGTAAATACTATAAGAAAATGTTCTTTGTAATCATTGTAGTTAGACAGCCATGAAATCAGAATATTAAATATTGTACTGCAGGGAAAAATAATTACTGAGTTCTCTATCTTCAGTTTTCAATTAGGCTCAAAATGGAACGATATTCACTAAGAGGGATAGCACACACTTGCAAGAAATTTCTTACAGCAGTTGCCAACTACCGTCTGCATTCAAGACAGTCAACACACAGAATTCTCCACCTTGAAGCCAGTTGCTGGGTGGAAAATAAATATCTAAATACAACTAGCTGCAATTTGACTTACCCCAAATTTTCCCATTCCTAAAAATAATAGAGCTGCCTGTTATGTGTGTGATCCTGCTGTCATATTATGATTTTCATCTTTAATCATCATTTAATATGGATAGTTAATAGTTTCTATGTTCCTAAAAGCTACCTTTTGACAAATATGTGGCATAGGCAGATTTTACTTTTAATTGTATTGAGGCAAAAAGTATAATCGCTGCTCTCTATTGGGAGAAGTCAGCAGTGCACCGGGGAGCAGTGTATTTTCAAAGGGATGTAGGGGCACCCAAAGGAGAGATGGGGTGATACAGTACTTTCAGGAAAACTTCTGGAGCATGGGGGAGGCACATTCCTGCACTCTCATCTTTAAGGAAACTTGACTTTCCTTCTCCAGCCAACCACTAGACATGTGCTTAGTAGAATACAGGACATTGTAAAGCCCTTCCTACCTGAAACAATCTTCTTTCCAGGATCATCTCTGCTTTTTAAGCAAATAAATAAAGGCTGACTCTTACTATGTGTAACTCTGAAAGTTCAAAAGCACGCTACCCCTGCACATCTTGAGAGGTGTTTATTTGTATGATAGAGACTTCTGTAAACCCATATAGAGCATCTATTCACAAGCTGAGTTGATTTCTACTCCAAACACCTTACAAACTAATTTGAAATCAGTGGACAAGAGGTGCTGAGTCTGCATTGTTCTTAGTATTCAACAAGGATAAAGTACAGGTCTGGCTGAAATATCATACAGAAACCACAGCTACAGTTCAGAAGACTAGTGACTGCATGTTGCCTGTGGGAGACTCTCCAGAAAAAAAGATAATTCTTTCCAAATGGTTACCTGGCACAGGCTGAGATAAAATGGAAAAGTGACAAGAGAGCTACTCTTCAGGGGGTAAAACAGTGCTGCAGGGATTAAGTGGGAAATTTGGCCTGTACTGTGATATTTGGCCTGCACTACAATGACAACACAAAATCTTAGTTACAATTCCATGAAAAACACTGGTGTTACAAAAATAGGACTGACAATCAAGTATCCCAACAGCAGAGAACCTAGGCAAATTTCATTTATACTGGTATAATCTGAAGGAACCCTACTATAGGTAACAAAGTCACTTGGCAAATCTTAACCTGCACACACAAATCCTTCCCAAATGGTGGGAAGCGAGGTCCTCTGTAACCTCATCCTATTGCTATCAGTTGTTTGCATCTGACATATTGACACATGGGAATCACTTCACAATTTGCATATAGTAAACTACAGGACATGGAATCTTCAGGTTTGCCTTCCATTTTAAGTTTTAATTAAAAAAAAAGTCCCATATTCTATATTATTTTTATATACTTCTGGATCCATCTTCCCATCAGAAACGAGCAGAGAAGACAGAGATGGGAAGAAAGAAAATGATGGTAACATATCATCGAATGCTATTACAACAGTCTGCAGACTCCCCTTGTTGGTGTGCATTACTCACTTCACTTCAGATCCTTGGAGTGAAAGATCAAGACTCAGGGAGTGGAGGTGGGATGGATGGGAAGAAGAGGCTGGCTATCCACAGATCCTCAGCTGCAAGAGCTTCATTTCAGGCTGTCATAATTAAGATAAGCACTTCAATGTATATAAAAAGTCCTGGGGCAAATTCATCCCTGATAGCCTCAGGAATGGGAATGGATGCAAATTAATCATGCCCCTTTATTTCTTTTTTGCCCAAACTGCCTTAAACCAGCACAGCTCCAGGCAGTGGTGACAGCCGTGAGTTTCAACCAGTTGCTCTCCCCCAAAGTGAGGGCTGATCCTGACAGCAGGCACACCACTCTACTCCACAGGCTGCTTCTCCTCAGGCAAGAGCCATGCCGTGGCAGAGAGTGAAGGGAGTAGGTAGAACGTCTTGAAACAGAGTATGAAAGGGACAAGGGAAGCTGAAAACTTGCAAGAGATGAGAGAGAAGACTGAGGGAAAAGAAAGGATAAGAAAACAGTACAAAGACAGGAAAAAAAGTACACAAAAGAGGAACTGGAAGGTTTTGATTTCTGCCTCCTATTTTCTCTCAAAATTCTGCATATGTTTTAAGTTTCTCTTCATACCCTACATACAAGGAAACTGGTCCTTAAAGACAAAAGGAGCTGAAATGCAGTAAATCTTGAATTATTCCTGTTACCATCTGTTAAGTGTTAGCAGCCCGAGCCTTGTGTCTGTTTCTTCCTTGTTACTTTACACAGTGTTACAATAAAGATTCCTCTGAATTACAAATTTGAACTCAGGGTTTCAGCATCAGTGTCTATGAAAAGAAAAAAATAATCTTTTTTACAACAAATATTGTAGTTACTGCTTTGAAAGAATACATGCCTGTCAAATAAAGTCTGTATTAAAACATACTACTTTGTCCCACCAGTAACTTACTGAAAACAATTCAGAGGCACAAAGCACAGTTTCAGATGGACTCTCTAATCAGAATTCATACAGCAGGCATCACAGTTGCAGGTTTTTTTTATAATTCACGTTCTGTCAACAACAGCACAAGTCATCACACTTAGCCCACTGGAGATTCAAACAGTTCTGGATCACCAGTGCTTGTGGAAAAGCCAAAGGAATGTACTCAGCTAAACAATGTTCCATGCAACGTGTTCGTGTACAAATCTAGAGTCTGGTTTTTTGAGAAAAATTAAGGACAAGGTTTTTCCACTAGAATTATAAAATCTTTTTCTTCAATCGACATGTAAACACATAACTAAAAGGCCTGATTTTCTAAAGTGCTTAAATCAATGGAGGCCTAGTGCTTTTGAAAAACTGCCTAGCTTTTAAAGAAGAACCCTCTGTTGGGAGGAGGGGTAGCTGACTCATTTATACTTGTGAACTCTTAAGTTTTTCTGAATCACTGCCTTTGAAGGTTAAACAAAGAAACAGGAACAGGAAAGGGTAAGGATATAGTTTCTATTTCTGATGCTTCTTTTAGGGGAAAAAAATCTCAGGCAAAGAATATGACATGTAGATACCATCACCACATGAAGTGCTCTGAAATGACCAAGGCATGGTCATAAGCGTTAAAAAGAGAAGCCTTATCTGACTTAGCTTAGGCCAATTTCTCAGAAAACGCAAGCCAAAGGCAAACTGACAAAAAAGTCAAGAAAGTGAAGAATAAAGAGAGGAAACAAAACACATCCTATGGAAGTAGTAAAAGCAATAAGTATTAAGATCGTTTCACATGGTTCTCAAGCACTGGTTTCTCCTGATTCCTTTTCCTTACTTGAACTGTCATGATATCAATACTGAAAAAAAAAATCAGAAAGTAAGAAAAAGCAATAAATACAGCAAATTGCAGAAGATTTATAGATCCTTATCTAGCCTTAGCTGGAAGTTTACTGTGTGTCTTAATTACATTTAGGATTTTACAAACATTAATTATAATAACCCCTCTCTGAAGATAATAACTTTATTATCTTAATTTTTCCGTACTTGGGAAGCTGAGGAAGAAGGATTAAATGATGTGTAAGTAATGTGAAGGACAAGGGTTAACAAGTCTGGCTTCAGCTGTCCAAAATTAAGTGCCCACACTGGAAAATGTCAACATCATTGACTCGTCAAAAATTAGAAGAGCAGTTCAGAGCTTAGTTAAGAGTTGGTATCAGTGCGTTTCTCCATTCCATTACACCAACTCTCCTGCTGCTGGGATACTCTCTCTGATGGTCTGAAGTGCTGCTGACTTGTTCCTCAGTAGAAGAGCTGGCTTAGCTGAAGTAGGCTGCTTGGCAGAGAATTTGCAGTGGCTGAAGTCTAAATCAATCACAGGTTGAGTAATGCAGATGGTCAGAAAAGTCAGATGAAAAGACTCCTCATCAGCATTTACCAATTTGTCAAAATTGGAAATTTCCATAGAGGCAATTCAATTTTGAATGAGTTTCTTTGGACTGCTGCCTGTCAGGCAGTTTTCAAAACTTCTCTGCTTTCTTTCAAATGTCCCTTCTCAGCTGCCTGCCTCTCTGAAGCGGTACACAGGGTTCCAATGTCTGCGACATGGGGTAGCTAGACATGCAGGGTTGGGCACACTTGAGAGCTCTCCCTTTCCTGGAGAGCTCTGAGGCAGGATTATCTTTTTTGAAATAAATTTTCTGAATATTTCTCAAATTTGAGGATTATCTGTATTTTGCTCCCTCCTTCTCTCCTCTCACCAAAATAATCTACAATCCTTTCTTCGCAGAGAGTAGGGACAAAACATGCCTGGCTCATTATAGCTATGTTTAAAGGAAGAGAAGAAAGGAGTGTGATCATTGTGAAGTCTTCAGAGTGGACCATCAACAAAGTTCCAGATGTTCGTTTGCATGAAGCTGGCTATATTATCCTTTAATGTGTCAAGGCTATCTTCCGAAGAAAACAGACTAGTAGACTGTGCTGGACTTTTTTTTTTTTTTTTTAATTTTAGTCAATAGAACTGTATATCCAGGGTGTGGGCAGCTAAAATAAAAGCCAGTCTGTTTGAGGTAATCCAAAACCATCAAAAGTATTCTTGGTGGCTCACAGCTTTTAAAATGTAGATATGCAGTTCTAATACATAGCATGAAACAATTTCTTACAAACATTATTTTAAATGTGGAGTAAATAGTACCCTGGAGAACACTGCAAGGCTGTAACTGAAGGACTGCTACAGCAGGCAAAAAAAAAGTGAAAATAAAACACTGCTCTTAAATTATGTCAACAAAAAATAAAAGAGGAGTTTAAGTTGCAGTGCTGTGGGAGCCTTAATTGAGGATTTCTGAGGGTTTGTGGAAATGCTGTCAAAAGCCTGATGTTACTTTAATTACTTTGCCATAAAAAAAAATTTAGCTGGAATTGACATTGTTCTGACATTGTAATGTGGTCTCCAAGGGCATGCTTGACAATGTTGCCCAAAGGCTTTGAAATTGTCATTCATAATACAAGTCAGGAATTGCACAGGTGAAGCAGCCAGGGTCTTAATCCATCAAACACTGTTCCAAGTCAACATGCTGCCCTTATCTGACAAGCTCCTTAGTGTGCCTGCTGACAGCTCAAGACACTCTCTGGCTGGCAGGGAATGGGTGTCAGAGGAGGTCATGCAACCTGGAGCCGTAAGGGCAGTAAAATCCATAAGAATGCAGATATTTCAAAATACTGTTCTGCCAGTTCTTCTCTATATTTGGGTTTGGGGCTTTAGGTGACAGTTTTATCTATCCAGCTACTCAGCATTTTCATTCATTATCCACTGTTAAATTACAACAGTTTCAAAGCCACATGTGTCTACATAAATACACTTCCAATTTGTAAATTGAAGCCAACTGTGAGAAGAAATAAATTCAATTCCCTCCTTGACATCAGCACTTCACTTCCAATAGCCTCACTCTATCCTCAATCTATTGGCAAGACAATTTCTTAATAATACCCATAAGTAAATTTCTCTTTCAAATCTCCATCTTTAATGAAGCATAGGTAGAGTAAGCTTGCCAGTAAGACCTAGTAACACCTGTAAGTGTTACTGTTAACAGCTGCTCTCTTGATTCACTTTGGTGTAAACAAGACCTGAATCAGGCACTGTACTTGATTTGTCATGGTGTTGACTGAAACAAGAACATATTCTGGAGAAATATTCTAGAGAAAGATACAGGAATTGAAAGCCAGTAGGCTAACAGACCCCAACTGATTTTCCTCTGAAGAGCTTCTATCTATTAACAGATATTATATCATATACTAAATAGACAGCTCCATGTAAAGACTATCAGAGACCCTCCACAGACCTACACAGAACTGGGCAACCCTGTAAAGCAATACCATACTCTGGAAATAAATACCATTACATCATTTAGACTAACTAAATACCTGGTCCTGTGTATAAGCCCATATTTGAATTGGAATTTTTATTTCAGAAAAGTAGTATTTATTATTCTGAAATTGAAGATAGCTGGTCTGAAATAGCAGGAAAATATAAACTTGAGGGAGAATTTATGGTAAAACAAAACTTCACTTAAAATTAGGTGTATCTTTAGAGATCAGTGAGACTTTTTGACCATTAAAAAAACACACATTAACCTGGAAAAAATATTTAGCTTAACTGTCAACATCCTTTTCTTCTGTAGCAGAAGACTTGGGGAAACATTTTCAGATATGTTTTTAGCTGAGTAAATGTCTTTTTTAGGTGCAGGTTACCCACAAAATGTGCACAGAATGAAATGCAGGCATGTTTGCAACTCAAATAATGTGGTGTATCTCCACAGCTGGGTAATTACTCAGATTTCTCCTGTATGTAAAATACACTGGTGCAAACTGTAAGAGCACTGTTTCCAGCCAGCAAATGGAAAATTAAAAAGTTCTCTCTGTGCTGAGTGATATATTCACATGTTACTAAGATGATTTTCACATGCCTATGGCAGATTTGAGGTTTAACTCTCACTCAAAAAGAAGAAAAGAGTGCAGATCACATAAACAGACATCATCTTTACTACTTTTTCTTCACTCTATCTCTACCAAGAGAGCTTTAATTTGCAAACCTTATTACTTTAGGTAACAAAATTAAACACTTTTCCAAACGGTCCTATGAATGAAAAGCCTTGGATACAAGCAACACTTGAGGTGCAGTTTTAACTTTATTACAGACTTTCTCTGCAAGTTTGAGAAAGTCACTCAAGGGTAGGGCTAAAAACTGATTTTGGTGCCCAATTATCTCTTTAAGTATATTGGACAAGCTCCACAAAGTTATTTAAGCTCCAAGTCTCCACTTAAATCAATAAAAGTTAATCTGAATGTCTCTGTGGTCCAGATCATAATGACTAAATTTTGCACTTGTATTTGCCTGATTCCCCTTTAGTCCCAAATTCCTGTCTAACATTGTCAGTACCTAAAATTCCCTGGCTGCTTATACTTCCACCTTAAGGCAAAAATATCCTGATGCTGCCAAGCAGCTTGAAGAACTGGCTCTCAACCAAGTCCCAACGAGTTCCTCAAACTATAAATAATTACAAATTTACTGGTCCAGAAAGACTTTGAGAGAGAAAGCAAGAAAACAAGCAAGAGACTGATTCCACAGCCTAGCAGTACTCATGGGATATAGCACACATAAATTGAAGCCTCTGCTCAATTTCTAATTATTTATACAAGCAGAACAATTCCTTCCAAAGACTGAAGAAGCATGCCCTATCTTAGAAAATTCACCTTTGTTGTCAAGACAGACCCTGACACACAGTAACTTGAGTTCATGTCTCTGCTTTAAATCAGAGCATGTACTTGACAAGAGGTGCTCTCCCTCTCTCTCAAATTTCCATCATCCCAGGCTATCCAGCTACTCTCACGGCTCTTTTCAGGAAAGGAGGAATGGCATGAGCTCTAGAGGGCACACCACTCTGAACAGATGAAGTGGAGACTGGTAATGTTTTCCCAGTCAAACTTGGATGTTTCACCTGCATTGGTAAGAATGGCTCTACAGTCCAGCAGTACAAAACATAGGTCTCAGTCCATGCTCTGACACACATGTAGATATTCTATACAAGGTAAAACATCTCCAGTGGAAGAAACTACTCTTCCAGAACAACCAAAAGCCCTGTGTCTAGTTAACAGAGTTGGAAAGTGGGAGACATGGATTCAGAACACTTTTCCAAATCAGGTAGAGAATAAATAAATGTTGAAGCTAGAACATCATCTCTGATGAGAAGGCTACTGTACTGACTGGTGCAGCCCATATCACATCAGGCCAACCAATCAATCAGTGTCTAGCTTGAATCCTGCCAGAATTTAAACATGATAGAGAGTTCAAAGCAACCCAGAAGTGCATAACTTAATTGGTTCTTTGCAAGGGGAAAAGAAGAAATGTAGATACTCTCGGCCATTAGGTCGTTACTGTTGGGCTTCTTAGACTTTTGGCACCTCAAGCAACATCTTGACAATCTCAGAGGTATCAACTGCCAAGTGATTAAGACAGCAATTAACTATCTAGACATCTTTCTGGATTTTTTTTTTTCCTATCTTTTAAACATAGTATTCCTCCAATTTACAGGTTCATTGTAAAGATATTAATACAACATGGATGCTTTGGTTGTATAAACATTTGAGACAACTGAGTAATTATAAACAGTAGTCTTGACTATGGTACAATTAACAAAGGGAGGAACAAAATGATGAAAATAGGAACAAGGAGTGAATGAAATCATTGGGAAGGGCACTCTAAACACATGGGTAGTATGAAATCTGTTCCCATAAAGCCAAATTACCATGAAATCTATCAAACCTCAATTTGTTCCCTTTTCATTACATCCTCACACACCAAGAAAAAAGAATTAAAAAGCATTCAGCTCTAAAATAAACAACAAATGTGAGTCATTTTTAGTTGGAGTTGCACAAAATGTTCAATAGAAACATGAAAGTGAAGACATAGTTGAGTTTGGCTGGAAGAAATGTGATCTTACTGAGACGGGTTACTTAAAATGTTGAAGTAAAATGAACTTAGCTAACATACAACACATTTGGCAGCAAACCAAAACTACACGGCATTCAAATGAAAAATAAAACATCAGCACTAAACCTTATCCCTTTAGACACTAAAGCTTCCATCAGGATGCAAAGAGATTGTATATAATAACCAGGCTGAGTAACAAATGGGACTACTGCATTGTTTAGATCAACTGGATGAGCATGATAAAGCTAAAATGAACCAGAGTGCCCCAACACTGTCTAAAGAATGAGACAGAGGAAGACAAAGAGAACAAGAGCACTAAAACAAGGCTGGAAATGGAAGGGAGCAGACTTTGATAAAGTGGAGCAGTAACTATTTGGACCAACCTGAATCAGTGTCATCACACAAGTATGGATGGCAAAGTTATTATTCCCATGCAACCGTATTTCCATTTACTCTGCTTAAAGGCTTGTGATATTAGAAAGGAAACCATACCATGCAGGTAAGGCAGAACAATTCCCAAAATTATTTCAGATTTTAGAAACTTATATTCAGAAGTCTTTCACTCTCTCTTTTTTTTTTAAATGTTTGAATTTTATGACCTCAGTACTTAGAGTCATGGAACACCCTGTCAAATTCCGCTGCATTACCTTGCTAGACTAATTTCAGGTTTAATCTCTGTACTTTATTCCAAGTCGCAGCATTTATAAATCATCCCATTTCATACACTCACTCTGCCAGCCCCTCCTGTACTCCAAAACACATCTCCCCATAACAGCAGTATCATTTTTAAAAAGCAGCAGCTTCAAGTTTCTCTTTGCAGTTATGAAGTAGCAGAGTCTGGACTTCTTAAGATACACCTTTATTGCATGTGATTCCCTTGATTTTAGTTGCTAGGTTATTCGCTTGTTCATCTCCCCTTACAGAGGCCCGGGTTCTTTTCTAACCAAGATCACTCAGCCTGTATTTTCTCCAGGTTAAATTTCAGGAGCCACTTTGGCTTATGCTGGTAATATGTCAACTTGCCAGTGAAAGTACAAGTTATGAAAGGCAGCTCTCCTTCAGTACCTTCCCACATTCCAAACATTAAAAAAAACCCAAATTCTCATAATTCCCTGGAAGAACACCAGTGGTCAAAGTCCTTCCACATCAAGGACATATGAAATGGCCACAGATGTCACACTGGAATGATCAAGGAACTGTGGTAATATATACATAATACATACAGGATTTCACCCTTTGGCTACACACTACTTTTTCTAAGCTAAACCAGACACTGTCACTGTGCTTATTACCCTTGTTAATTATTCAGTGAAGATTTGGGTAGCATGCCAGAACCCACTGAATTCAGTGAAAGGCTTCCCCTGGTGCTGGCCAACTTCAGAGGAAGCCTTTGGAGAATGCCTGTCTCTGTGGTCAGCCATGGCAAAAAGAGTTGGCACCCTGGAGCTGACAGAAACTGGGATGAAGCTCTGGGAAGAACAGTCTTGCTTGTTCTGTGGTAAATACACACTGTCACCAGAGGTTGGCATCTTCCCAAGGCTTGCTGCTATGTATGAATTTCACATGTATGGAATTTCACCTGTATGAAGTATAAAATTCACATGTTCTCATGTCCCAAAGGCTGATGGAGCTCCTCTAGCAATCAACAGACTTCAGAAAGCACTGAAAATGATGATCCTTTCAGACAGATTAATTTTACTGTCCGCATATAGTGCCTGGTTACTTAGTCTTGAATTGTACAGTCATTAAAAATGGAGCTACAGTTCTTTTATCTTTTGCTAGCCTTGTACTTTGCATTCAAGCGTGACAGGAACCAATGGAAAGAAAAGGTAGTGCCTTTATTTAAGAGAGCTGTGTATTAGTGGGGACTCTTAATGCATTTTTTGCAGCAGGAGCCTCAAATATATTTTTAATAGGTAACACTGTATGAAATTCTGTAATAGCATTTCAGAAGATTGTGACACACTGTCAAAAAAACTAGACAGCATTCTAATCCTTCTATCAACCAGCCAGCAGTTCCTATTTTAAGCCAGGTAAAATAACTATGAAGTACAGAAATTAACGTTTATCCAGACTACTATAATATTCTCCAAAAAGCTAGCATGGACTTACTAAAATCAGCTGGAGGCTGTGTGTATGTTAACACCCTAAATACCCAGGGTGCATAAGAACAGGTAGGTGCACTTTTTCTTATACACTTCCCTGATCCCCACAGTTGCTGAAGTGCAGGGAAAGGTGGAATAGAGCTATGGGTTTTGAGGCACAGCACAAATCAGACTGGCTGCCACGCTGCTTCTTTTTTATTCTTAACATTTTTTTGTTTGCCAGGACAACCCGTGGGATGGTCATGGATAATAAGCTTCTTGCTGAACAGGAGTCCTGACAAACATCAAGTTCATGGCTTGACCCAACAGAGAATCATATTAATATTTAAATCAAACAAGTACTCCCCAAATGAGCAAAAAATAATAACATGGACAGTAATGGCACAATCTTTTTTTAAATCCCATTTTAACATGTTACAGAGTTGTAAGTTACTCTTCTGTTATCTCATTAATAACAAAAAAAAGGCCTTAGATTAAGGTTGTGTAATGTGCCTACAAGAAGCGTAGTGTAGCACTCAAAAGTCCCACGTCTGAGTCACTTCAGTGTCTCCAAGCTACTTTACAGACAGCAGTGTTTCCCAGAATCTCCTCTAAAACATACTCCCAGGATACTCCCAGAGCTTGGATTAAGCGGCCTCAAATTTGTCTTTTATGGTTGCCTGTGACAAGAGAATCCCCCTCTGGCTGTCCATGGGACTTTCAGAACCCATCAGGCTTCTATATGTGGAAAGGCTATATATTTGGGACAAGGATCTGATTTTAATATTAAATTAACAGGGTTTCTTTTATAGGCAGAAAATACAAAACAGTATTTTTTTCTTTGAAACAATACCTAATATGAGTTTAATTAGAATCCAGTTTCTTAAAGTGCATATTCATCTAAGCAGATGCTATGACTTCGTGAAAATGCAGACAGCATCTACCACAGAATATTGTTTTTTAAAAACTGGTTATTTTAAAAATAGCATATTATTAATTAGCAAACAAGATTATTTGTTCATTTTTTTTTAAGGTCAACTAAAGACAAAATGCCTGGTAAAAAAAATAAAGAATTCTCTGACAGCTTTTAGCACCCAGCAGATGGAAAGGGATTATTAAGGATGTGACCATTCCCTTATCTCAAACACAGACATTTATATTTCTCCCTTCTCATATTTATTTATATATTTATTTTTCCAAGAGGAAATATCTTCCCTTTTGTTCAGAAACTGCACGAGGCAATGCAATACCAAGTTCACATTTAAAGATCTAGTAGAAAGGAGTTCACTGTTTGGTATTCAATTAATTCTATGGACACTGATAAGGAGAGTCCATGAGATGCCATGCCCTCAGGATGGCAGAGGGGTTTTATCAACACAGCACTGAATCTAAGGCTCAAACATCTGGTTTTCTTCA
>VYZV01041431.1:27148-40348 GCA_013401275.1 Pandion haliaetus | reverse complement strand
AGCCCACTGTATCGGTGCAATAAGCCTCAAGGTTTCAGTAACTTACACTCCTCTCAATTGTGTGTGACTTTGTTAGAGGATTCATTAGTTAACACTAATGAGTACTTGCCTACACACTCTCATCTTCGTAACCAACACAGCAGCACTTGTCTCAGAGCATTACAGCGACATTACATCAGCCTACATAGCTAACTGTGATTTATTAGACTGCAAAACAAAAGCAATGTAAAAATTGGTTAGAATGGATACTAGGAGGAGAAAAAATGTCAGACTCTGATCTCACATATTTCCTTAAGAAAGGATGCAGCCATTCTGTCTAAATCAAGGTCCCTGTGTATTCCTTGCTTTATCTTTATACTCAGAAATACCATCTAGAGCAGGCTGGATTTTATGACTGTAAAAACTCTGTCAATTTACATGACTATTGAAGAGGGTGTCAAAACTCTTTAAACTCAAGGTAAGGACAAACTGACAAACTACATACCCGTAAGTCCAAATATGGAGAAGAGTAACATTAATTCCCATGAAACAGTGCAGGGTCTGCAAACTGAAGAGGTGCTTAAATGCTCTGGTGGATCATTGCCTCCTTCTGCCCTGTTTTACATTGGACTAGTACAGTTGAATTGAAAAGGAAGGACAGAGTAATGTAGCCATAGTTCACAGGCAGCCAGTGCACATATAACTTTCTAAGACAGCCTCCCCTTTGACTTGAGTCAGTGATGGCAGCTTAATTTAAGTAGAGGGACTATTTTTTAGCTTTATGTACTGCAATCAGACCTAGAGAGAATCTCTCAAAAGAAATATCTGAATCACTGGAGCCATTTTGAGTCACTGTCGCTGCAGGAGAGATGGTAAGGGCTGTGGTACGGAAAGCTGCTCACTGGGTAAACAGGTGCTGAAAAAGGATTGATGCTGAAAGTCCTGAATGGCATTAGCATTCATCACCAAAATGCCTGCTCATAACTAGTTCCCAATTTTAAAGGCTTATGTGAAGTACACACTTTACAATAGCCCATTCCACAGGGCAAAGATATACCTCAAGCAAGTTTAAAGAAACAGAGATAAGTCAGCAATGAATTATTTTGTCACTTCTCTCATGTTGTTCTGTAAACAATGAACAAGTTGCTTAAATATGTTGTTTTGGTAAGTATTTTGACGTTTAATCATTATTTTTGCAGGTTAGGCTATCAGATAGATGTAGTCTCTGGATGTGCTGCAATTGCTATCAAATAGAGAAAAATTAATTCCCAAGTATGGCTTCTTTCTACCATAGGAACCACAGAAGTAAATGAAATTGGGGTCAACTTTGGTTGCTTTTTCAAGAATGTTCATGTAGGGGCTTTATGAAAATAAAAAAGCAAACCCAAGAAAATAACAGATTATATGAAAGTTAAATCACAAGGGAAAATGTGAAAGAGTTGAAGAGCTCCAATAAACTTTCCAAGAATATAGTGGAGTTATAAAGAAGAGGACTGGACTGACCTCAAATACAGTCAGGTAAAACTATTCATGAAGAGATACAACATTGTTGATTTCAGAAAACTGAGCATGCACATTTGGAGAGTTCTGCTGTTTCTTTAAACAGTGGTTATGAAAAAACCCTCATTCATAAATAGTGTGAGATCTACTGATAAATTCAACAAAAGCAATTTTGTATCTATTGCAGAGATAGGACCAAGCCTGACATTTGGATGAATGCCCACAGCAGTAGATTGAAGAGAGTAGGTAGGTAGCTATAGCCATTGCTAGCTGTCTTCCTTCTGACCTGTCTTTTAAAGCAGCCAGAGATGGGAAGAAAGAAGAGAGATCATCTTCTTTTGGAAGAGAGAGGACTAATAAATGAGCTCTTTTTGCCTTGTTAAACTTAGGGATGCGAGATATTAATTTATATTATCACCCTCCATTTTTATTTCCAGCTCTAGCACAATATGTTCAGAATAATTGGAATAAGCAGTGTAAAACTTCAAGTGAAAGAAAAGGTCATTCAATAGAAATAAATATCAAAAATAGGTCAGTAGCCTGTATCATAAAGCCTTTATGCTGTTCTGGTGGTGGTAAAGGTTATTAAAGACCCAGAAAGGGTCCCAAAGGTTACACTTTTGGAAAAGACAACACCATCACTGGATCAGCATTGCTCCACAGTGTAGCATAGAAAGCAGCATCACTGAATTTCTTCAAAAAATAATGGAGCATAGAAAGAAGAAGAGGAGAGTGGCAACCTGGAAACCATTCAGTGTAAAGCTGGCCCCAAAGGCTCCAGGGCCACCGGAGGATGGCTGTGGCACAAGGCTGCCTGTGCACCCCTATACAGGCAGCTCTGGCCCGGCTGCCTCCCCTGCCAGGGCCATGGGAGCTACATTCTGCAGCGTTTGTGAACCACCTCTGCCAGCAAGTACTTTGATGCTGACAGAGAAATTTCCTTTGGGACTTTTGTATTTGGATTAAAGCTTTTGCACCTTTCATCTCAGCTTGCAGAGCTGCAATGAATTTGTAGTTAAGATTCTAAACTACCTAAAACACTGGAAAAAAAAATCCATTCTCTTAAGCAATTTTAGTGCATCTCTCTAGAGTGCTGATGTTGCCAGGGTGATCATGTAGTAGAGAAGAGAGCAGGGAAACACTGACGGTCTGTTTTGGGGCAGGTGGCCTGCAAAATTGCTCTTACTGCATCTTCCCCCTTCCAAAACAGATCTTGTTTTAGAGTTAGTGGCTCTTTGGCTCTCTAGCATATATGTCTGTGTCTTTCTTAATGTGAGCTGTAGAAATTTCAGTCATTACAGACCTGAAGCTGCAAACCTGCTTAGATAGAAATCCATGCCTATTTTGCACTTTATTTCCCTCTGTACTGAATGGGAAAACTAGAGGGCATGTCTGAAGAGATTCGGCTTCTCAGGAGAGGTGCTGCCCAACTCCCAACAAGACTGAAATCTGGTTTCATGGGCAGCAACCAGTAATGTAAGGACACCTTTCACAGGTGCTGTTGCTTGATCTCTCTAGTACGCCTGCAGAGAAACAGGAAAACCAAGCTTTTTGTAGAACTCCAGATCCACTGCACAACAGTTACCTCTCAGACTGGTATGTCATTTATCCAGAAATCCCACATACACTGCATGGGGAAGTGTCACTGAGTGAGATGGAAGGGCTAAAAACCCATTAGTCCTCTAGTAAATCTGCTTTGAAGACAGTAAGGGCTAATCTGGTCTGCTGAGCTCGGTACAATATTCCCCCAGGCAGACTAGATTTATAGTGCCTCCAGCAAGTGCAAGCCCAGCTCATCACTGCTGCCTCGGATGGTTCACTGGGGCTCAGCTCTGGGCACTCAGTTTGCAGAGCAGTGACATGTTTGAATTCTTGGTTTCAGTTACAGCCAGAGGTTTTTCATTTGGGTCGTACTTATTTTCTTCTCTAAACTTTAATAACAGTGAAATTTTAAGAGTTAATCACCCAAGTCAGATTTCTGCCTGCTCTGTTTTCATTCAACAATGACTAAAGGATTTTGATGCTGCAAAACCTGAGCTGTAATCTAAACATAGCTCAATTTCAAGCATCAGAATAAACATTTCTGTCTGTCTGAGCTTAACCCATGATCCTTTCCCTCCTGACACTCCAGTATCAAATCTGTTCTCTCTCCCACATTCACGAGAAAGCCTTTGAATCATGTATTGCAAAGCACACCAGCATTGTACACGTGTGTGAAACAAGTTGAAGATGGCAATGACTGCTAGAGACCTACTCACTTTCAAAAATTGAGAATAACTCTGTTGATGGCTAATGTACTGTGCTGAATACAACTTGGGCCCTGGGCCTAATGGTGCAAGGCAAGAGTCTGGCCACTGCCACCAACAGGACCAGGGAACAACTATGGCTCTGGGGACCTCCCTGCTCACCCAGCTGTGCAGCTCCCCTGGCACAGGCTCAGCCTGAAGCTGCTGCTTTAAACAGTCCCCGCTAAACAAGTTGACCTCTGCTATGAGCAGGATCTGTCCTCTTGTTACAAAACACAGGAGAAAAAGCACTGCTACTCACTCTGGGCTGGGGGCCCTGACCTGCCTTTGTATTGTCATTGCTGTTGCAAAAGCCACCTCTCATTTCTGCCCCATAAATTTTCAGACTACATTAGCAGCTGTATGACGCCTTGCCACTCTCACTGCTGAGCAAAGGTTATTGCATCCAGTGGTAAATCAAAGGATGCATTACACTGGAAGAATATTATTTTGCTTAAATAACCTTCTTGAACCCTCCCAAGTCAGTCTACAGCCTGTTTGTGGGAGAGAGCCATGCTGTGTTACCCCTCATGGCAAAACCATGTAAATAATAAATAAGGAGAACTGGAAACAGGCTCACATAGGGTTCAGGTTTCTGATTCTGAGACCTTTATCCAGTCAGGGGAAAATTGCTGGTCTTTTTTGAGCAGTGTGTAAAATAAATCTGAGAGTTTGTTTACAAGTAAAGAAAATACACAAGAGTGTAACAGGATGAGTGTGAAACTTCCCATACTGACTCTCTTTGCTTACTCAGAAAAAGTAGTCTGTCTGGTTTTGAAGTTCTTCCACCTTTGCTTTGTTACTCAGCAGGGACAATATTTTTTCCTTGTTTTTTTCGTTTTAGGGTGAGAACTGTTCCACAGGCTTTATGCTCTGTGTCATTTAAAGGAAGATGGAAATTTATGTGGGGTATTTTTTTCTCACCATTTCTTTTTGGCTTATATTTTTAATAAAAGCTCTGTCCAAGAGCCAAATATAAATATGAAGCACTTGCTTCTGTGCTGATGATTGAAGCTGCTAAACCAGTGGATGTCCCTATGACACATGCATATCATATTCTGGTTTCAATCTCTGAATACATGAGCTTCCCCCACCACCCCCTCCAAAAGGGTGTAGTTGGCCAATGGAAGAAGTTTTGTCCTGCAGCTGCTATTGCTGCCAGTTTCTCATGTACTAAAAGTATATGATTCCAGTGGTGCTGTAAACTTCATCACTTCTGAAAGCATTTCTGCACATGCTGGACTGTAAAGTGACACTTGCCAGGTGGTTTCTGTGCTCAAGTACATCTGCTCTGCCTGTCATAACTTTTTCTAATTGTAAATGCTGTTGGTCCTGGGCCTGAGTCTTGCTCTTACTTTCACTATTGACGTGTTGTAGTATCTCCTTACAAATAAAATTAATTATACCCCTGTCAGTGTCATGGAAGTACTATCACAGGAGTAGTCTCTGCATAATTAAGGCGACTGTGGTGGCAGCCCAGAAGCATGAAATTCTACCTAGTGACAGTGCTCTGAGTGAGGTAGAGAGGAATTTTGCACTGTTTTGTATTGTCTGTGATTTCAGGTAAGAAAATCTTACCTTGTCAGACACGCTATCTCGTATTTATCGGATGATTTCCTTCAGTTTACATAAACAAAATATTATACCGCATAAAAATTGTTGGAAAAACATTAAATGGAAGATAATTCATTTGCAGGCATATTTAGGCTCTTAAAAATTTCAAGGTATGTTTGTTTAAAATGCCAAAATGTTTTAAATGTGCTGTTTTAGAAGTACCACAGGTCCTTGGAAATATCCTTTCACGGAACGTAGCCTTCTAAATGTTTAATTTAACAGCTGATAATAGGATTCAGGCTCTTCAGGCTGAGAGCTTTCAGAAGTTTATTCAGCTTGTTTATCTAGATAGAGCAGGGACACGGCATGTAATTGAATAAACAATGGTTTAATTAATTTTTCAATCTTGCAGTATAGTTCATTTGTACATGTGAATGATAACCTCTTTGGCAGATGCTGGTTTCAGATCATAAAGCAGTGTTCCACTACAGGGACAAAAAATGGCTCTTCAGTCCCCATCTGTGTTTTACTTCTGAAGAAAGTACTATATATCTTACATCTTTCTTATAGATAATGTAGAAATATTATGATGCTTGTTTGAAAGGTGAAATTTTATGGCCTCTGTTTAATAGTAGCTTGTCTTTCACTTCAGCATGAACTAGACCCTTTCCTGGGGGAAGGCAGCCTGGGTGTCCAGACCCAGTTTGCACAGGACTTTCATCAGCTGCCCTGGAACATGGGCTTATTGGCAGACCCGTCCAGCTGGAGAGGCTGGTGCATGATTGCCTGGGTGAATGTGTAGATACTAACAGGCATTGGTTGGGTTGGCAGGGTCAGATCAAGCACCATAGAAATATGGCCAGCTTTGTTTGTTTTCTCTCTTCTGAACACATGGCTGGGAACAAGAGAGATGTCTCAGCATGCAGAATTTGGCCATTCCTACTTCTAATATATAGTTTCAAGCTTTGGGGTTGTGCTTTTGGCTTAGTTTTTTGCTTGTTTATTTGGATTCTTTCTACTGAAGCAAACAGAGTGTTTGTAAAGTGCAGATACATTTTGAAAAACCACAATAAAATGAAAGAAAATCACAATAATTACAAAGACTGAGTAAAGGTCAAAGATAGAGTTGGTCAAAGTCATCACCCAAACTTGCTCTGTAGTTTTCCTGTGGTGCGTCACAGCTCCTCAGACTTATGCTGGGCACTGCCGGTCCTGTTTGTTTGATTGTCCTTCCCCATGTCTCAGTCTTTTTTTAGAAGTCCTGAGCCCACAGCTGCATGAAGAAATAATACACAGACATGTTTTTGATCCTCTATTAGGCTGAAGTAATCAGACTGAGAGCTTGAAACCTCCATTTTTTCTCAGATTTGTCTTACAGTGCCTTTTTTAGGATCCTGGTATTTTTACCATTTTTGACTTGTTCTTTGACAATGATTCCAGGAAAAAAGGCAAGCATGAAATTATTGAGAAACTGCAGTTTCTGTACTGCTGAAACAGATGATGTGACTGGAGCATCATAAGAGTAATTTAGCAGCTAGCACAAAAAGATCTGTGTAGAAATGTTCAGGATTTGATACATAGGATTTTGGTTATGACTGAAGTGGCTAGTGGATGCACAATAAGCTCATGACAAGATACCATTACATTTATATTGCCCTTTATGTTTTTCAATTCCATTGATAAGGAAATACAGTGAATATTTAACTGCAGGAAGAATTTGGATGAGAGTTTATTGAAATAAGAAAAGCATCAGCAAAGATTTTTATCATTCTGATCAGACCAAGCGCATGTCAGAAAGTCATTGGTTATATAAATTACCTCATCTAGTAGCATCTGAAGATTACATGGATTGAAAAAAAGCAATTCAGGGTCTTTAGCAAAGAATTAGAATGATAACGAATGTAGAAACTCCTAAGTTTAAATCTCCAGGTAAAGGTGCTTTCTGGCCTGCACCATTCAGAAAAATAATCAACTAATACAGCAACTAATCACTCTCTTAGCAAGATTTGCACAAGAGTAAAGTAATGGAGGAGACCTCTCACCTCCCTCCAGAGCCAGAAAGCTTGGGAAAGAGTGAGCATAAGGAGACGTCCATGGATGTGCAACAACAGCCAGAAGCTGGGAAAGAGAGGAGAATGTTGGCACAAAGCATAAAAGTCACGCTGAAGGCTCAGCAAGCAAGAGGTTAAAAGTAAAAACCGGACTCCTCACCTACCACATGGCTGATATGGAACTGGGAGGGGAAGCTATTGAAGTGTTGGCTGGCTCTCTGGTGGGAAGGCTGTGTCCTCTCCACCCTACATTCACTGGAAAAGCCTCTGGTGTTTTCCGTAGAGGGCTTTACTCATTCCTGGAATGTCCTTTGTGCTAATAGAATGAGTTGTCTCTGGACTGATGCAGTAAAAAGTTTCTTTTTTAAAAAAAAAAAAAAAATACAAAACCAAGAAACAACAAAACCAACAACTAAAACCCACAATAACAGGATTTAGAAACAAAACCAAATAAGTTTATAGCAGCAGACTGGCTGTTAACCTTTCCTGTACTCCAATTGTTCTGATTTATTTTTGGAATATGGCACTAAGCTCTAGATTTATTCATGAATGCTCTGAGAAATTTACTTTCCCTTTATTACAGGACACAAGATCCCACAACTCTCTGATCTTCTTTCCTTTCACTTTCTACCTTAGTTTGAAAGACTTTTTTCTCTGGATCCTCTGCATTATATTCCTTGGCTTTTTACAGAAGTACAACTCCTGTGTGCCATACTCTTTTCACATAATGTAACTAAATCCATATGTCCAATTCATACAACTGAACACAAATCTCTGGCAGATGCTCTCTCAAAATCTGGCTAGCGCTTTAGTATTTTTCATCTCATGCAGTTTTTAAGAGATTTTTGCACATGCAGCTTTAACTGTTGGCAATTGGAAATAAAAGCACCTTCTTTACTGCTAGAGGTTTCAAACAATTTCTTGAAGCCTTGGTTCCCAGTTTTTGTGTTCAAAGCACAGTGACCTGGAAATTAGCTGTTCTGTTTTCCTAGTCCTTCCTGTTTTTCAAAGAAAAGCTAATGGTTTGAAGACATTTCTTAAAGAAGCATGGAAACTCCAGCATTTTGCCTAATGTTCCTCTGTCCTAATCCAATTTCTTTGAAGCACAGGTTAGATCAGCAGCTTGTACGTGGTTGCAGATGTTGTTCTGCCTCTTACTTGCTGAGCTACATGAGACTGCTGAAGAAGTGGAAACAGTAGGTTGCGTGTTGTGTTTGTCCATCACATTTCAAAGCAGCTCATCTTCTGGATCAAAATTAGCTCTGCCAGTTTTTTGCTTTTGTTTTAGACAGAAGAAAGCACAACAGTGAAAGTCTATTCAGTTTCCTTATCTGAAGACTACCATCTTGGCATACATGCCTATGAAATGAAGCTGTATTTTCATGCATCCTTCTTCTGTGACCAAACTCTGTAAATGAAAAAGATCAAACACTGAAAGACATGCGCATCATGTACTTCTACTGCACTGAGCCTGAAAAAAAAATCAAGCTGTAAAAACTGTCTGAGCTACCAAAAGGAGTTGTGAAGAAGTATGAGTGCTTCCAAAGATATTTAGAGAGAATATGTGTTAATATAGTAAATTAATTTCAAATAAATGCAATTTATCTTGTCTGGAGATTCACATGGTATGTAATGCAATTCAACTAGAAAAACAACAACAGGATGCTCAAAAATTCTTGCCTATTTAAAAGCTGTACTAGGCACTTTCTATTTTAGGACAATATTTAATTGCATTCTGTAAAATGCACTGGCAGGACAGTCATTTTCTCACCAGCAGGTAACAGCAGTTTCAAAAAAATACGCCTTCTCCAATGTAGCTGTAAGAACTGTTGCTACTTAGAAACTAGCATAGTCATTAATCAAAACAAAAAGAATGAACTGTTATATAAAGCAATAATTTTACCAGACAAGTCCTTTGAGTCTGCCTAAAACAGATGATCAGAACATATTACCCAGTTCTTCGTTTATTGTCTCCATAAAAACTTGGAAGGATATGTGTCTGGTCTAGTAAGTTTTTTTGGTATTTTTTTTTTCCAGGCACAAATATAATGTTCTTCTTCAAGTGATTTTTTTTTTTTTTTTTTTTTTTTTTTTTGTTTTTTTAAAATTTTTTTTTTTTTTTTTTTTTCATTTTTCTGGTTCTTGCAACATTTTTATCTTATTAGTTTCTGTCTTATTACTGCGATAATTCAGACACACACATTGTCCACTGTGATTGCATTGAAGATGCTGAAAAGGAGTGAATACCAATGGGAAGTTTCACTGGGGGTGTTGTTATCAGAAGGTATGTTGCTAGTAGTAACCATGGAAACGTTTAGGATGATCTGAAGTAGTCTAAGGATAAGTAATAGGACAAAAGCAAGCAGAGGGAAATTTATGCTGTCTCTTAGGGAAAAACAAACTCTTCATGTTCCATCCTGTTAAATTACATAAAAGGTCACTAGGGAACAGGTAGTGCTTGGAGTCATTTTAAACTGGTTTAGATGAAGAAATTTGAGGTTCTCTTGCAGGAGGCTGTTTTGGCAGGGGGAGGGGCTCTTCTGATCTTAGATTAATCTCAACATTAATTGCAAATGTTATGATTCCATGGGCCTTGCTGAGCACTGGTAACTTTCTCAGTTTGAGAATCTAAGTGCCCAGCACGTACCTTTTCAAATCAACACTGTCAATCCCTATTCACTGGTGATAACACCGTTCTTCTTGAAAATATTAATTGAATAAGAGACATTTAAGAGACTAATTGAATTGAGACATTTCAGAGACTAAGCCACTATTGTGCTGTCTTAGCAAGTATATAAATTGAATAGATTTTTCTTAAGCAGAGGAATGTAAGTGGAGCTTAAGCAGCCAATTTTCTCCTAACTTACAGTAAGTGAGGGAGAGGAAATAATTTAGTTAGAAACCTGAGTTTGAATAAGTTATTTGGTTAGAAATAATTCAATAGTCATTTAAGTATTTGGTTTGGGTTTGTAGACCATTTCAGAGCAGCTGTACAAAAAGGGAGTACAAGAAATGAGTAAATGGAAAAATAAAGTAAATTCAGATATGGTGTTGTAAAGTGAGTATAAGTAAATACAAATACATTGAAAGCTGGCAAAATGAGGTGAGATAAAATGTTAATATTGATATAGTACATTTATCCTACATGGGCTACTTACTGGTTCTAGTAATCTGCTTCTTCCATCCCTGCTATGCTCAATTTGATTTTGCTTAGTCACCTTTGCTCTCTTGTTATCCCTTTTTTGTGAGGATACATTTTTAAGCGATACACTGATTTACTTGTGACTCCTGCTCTCCTAAATAGATGAGGATTTGCAAAACCATGTCTTACTTTTCCTACTCCTTCATATTGTTACAGAGGCTGAAGAAGTATTTTCTAATTTCAATTTCAATTACTTTTAGGCTAAAGCAGTGACTGAACACAGATTACCTCCTTCTGGTTCCTCCCACAGGCGGTGTATCACTGGCAAAAATAGAATACTTTAAATTCCTTTATTGTACAGTGGTCTTGGTGTCTGTTATAACAAAGGCATTACAATAAGTTTTTAAATATTAAAGAATTTAAGATTTTCACTGTATTGAATCTGCACAAATAGAGCATTATAAAAAAAGGATTTATAAGACTTTTTCCTCATTTGCTTGATAAAACCACCAGAAACATCAAAAAAAAAGTAAAGAGTTTGCTTGATTCAGTATGCATACCAGCACGCTTCGTAAGCTGCCCATGTTGTAAAAGACCGTAATCCTTTCTGTGGCATTCTCATGAATGATACCTTGCATTATACCCTGGCTAGAAGGAAACTTTTTTTTTTTTTGCTGTTTTGAAAAAGTGAGATAGCAATGAAACAAGTAATTTCTTTGAGGAAGCTGGTAGACGTTTGTGATATTACCTCACTTTTATTGTTGTAGAGCTTTCTGCTGATGAACCCATGCAAGTCACTTACACAGAAGTTTCCTTCTATAACTCTTTGAGGTTAGTTTATTTTCTTTTATATTAACAAAAAGCAGCAGAGAGAAATCATAAATGCATTACTTTGCAATTCATACCTGGTGGGTCATAAATAATGAGCTATATTATGTTGTTACTTAAAGTAAGTACATTTTTATATAATAAGATTAGACTTTGTTGAAATTGTTGGGTAGAAAAACTGCCTCCCCTTCTTCCTCTTTGCTGTCGTCTTTCTTTGCTCAACATTTGGAAACCAATGACGTATAGGAGTCTCTTGGAAATCCCAGCATGGTAAGTAGGAAGCAGCCAAATGTCACTACTGGTCTCTGGCTTGTACAGCTTCTTAGAACCCACAGATGTGATTTAGGCAGCTCTGAACTTGCTTTTACACAACACTTGCAAGGAAGCCAAATTGCCCTTTTCTAACACCTTGAATTCATAAAAGACACAACTGGTACAAAGCCACCTTGAGTCTTCTTATACCTGTTCAATCTTAGGCTGAATACTGCTCAACAATGCTGAGCTCTCTGACTGTATCTAAAAATGTTACAATGAATAATTTGAAGTCTTTTCTCAATACTTTTAGACGTTATATTCTGGTATATTGAGAAACAATTTTTTTAATTTACAGTGATCAATATAATCCAGATGTGACTGATTTTCTTTATATTTCCACTTACATGCTTTTAGCTTCAAATCTGCTCAAAAATAACATACTGTAGGATAATGTGCTGAGTAAAAATCCTTTGAACTGTACTTGACCTATCAAAAACTCAGTGAAAAATCACTAGTAGCCTGAGCTCACAAAGATAACAGACTGAGGTTTTCAGTTAACTTGTACTCAGCAAGTTCTATATTTTTCTCTGAGCTGCACATTGACTTAAAATACTCTATGATCATTTGTTCATTACAAAGAAATCAAAATAGTTTGTTAATCAAATAAATAAATGCAAAATACACTATTACTGTCAATTAAACAGCTTCCCAGCCCCTTTTTAAATTAACTGGTTTAACAAAACTTATTTTCTTCCTGAAGAGAAAACCAGGAAAAAAACAAAAAAATGAATAAACAAATAAAACCCACAAAAACCCTTCAGTGCTATTTAGAGTTATGAGGCCAGCTTACAAGTCTTGCATCCATTTACACACTGAAAGAGATGGAAGATAAAAGCATACACTGCAAGACCAGAACTTCATGACTCAGATCAGAATTCTGAGACTAAATCAAAATGAATAGTTAGGTGTTTGATAGATGTAAAGTAATGTGTAATTACCTGCACCAAACAACATAATTTGCTGTTAAACACTTTGAAGAGCTTTCCTTATTTTTCTGAATATAATTTGAAAGGATTCCAGCTCTTGTCATCACATTTATGCTGATGGGATCTCTGCAGAGTAGTATTTAGTTCTGACTTTAGCAGAGTTGTCAGGCATTGCTTTGCAATGTTGGTGTTGTCTACCAATCTCCTTCTGGATCCTGATAAAATTCTTTTCATAGGCATCAAAGGGTTCTTATCATGAAAATAACATAATATTTAGTTAAGTGGCATTTAAAGTAAAATTTTTCTCTTGCAGTGTTCCTCCTGTATTTTCCTTTCTTCAGTCACTTTTCTTCCTCCTTAGTTAATGTAGACATTTCAATCTAAGAAGCACTGGATAGGGCTCCAGATGCAGCAGTTGAAAGGAATAGTCAGAGGAGCACTGAAAGAACATGCCGTCAGCAAATACGGATATCCAACCTACGGTGGAGCAGGGGACGAGTGAGGAATCCTCCCCCTGAGGAGGAAGGAGCGGCAGAGATAATGTGTGGCGAGCTGACCCTGACCCCCATGCCCTGTTCCCCTGCGCCACCGGGGGGAGGAGGGAGAGAGAACCGGGAATG
>VYZV01041431.1:0-27071 GCA_013401275.1 Pandion haliaetus | reverse complement strand
TGCGCAGTGGGTGGGGGGGGGGGGAGTGAGCGGCTTCATGGTGCTTTGTTACTGACTGGGCTGAAACCAAAACCACGACACTATGCAAACTCAGAGTTTGGATGAGCTTAGAAAATTGTAGGTATTGCTGTGCATCACCAAGTACTCATTGTCACTGGAGTTCCCATTTCTTCTCATTCTAAGAATTTCTGCAAGTCTAAGAAATAAACTGTATTTCATGGCAGTTTATATCTGGATTTTTTTCATCCTAAAGATTAGGAGATGAAGTATTTCTGCAATAAAATTAATCTTTGTATATACATTCTATTTCATGTGCTATTTTTTCTTATCAGAGGAATTAACCTCTAGTACCAAAAAATAACATAACTGTAAAAATTAGAGGGCACTAAAAACATAGTAATAAAAAGGACATAAATAGTTTAAAAATAACAACAGGTTTTCTAGTTGAGCTCTTTATTACTGTTCATATTAAAATTTTAGGGGAAAATAAAAATGTCAGTTATTTCTGTGCATCTGACCATCAAATTACAAACTTGCCCATTAGTTAGAATAATGAAGTTCAAAGCAAACACTCATGTCTGAATGACCAAACCATCTAAAACTTCAAGATACTTGAAATTAATGACATAGTATATTTCAAACAAGTCTATACAAAGTTAATATATCTCAACATAAGTAGCTTAAGAATGATCAACTATTAGATTACAAATTGTTACCTTAAAAAAGAAATCTCCATTGGCATCCTTTATAACAAGTTTTCCATAGAAATTCAGAGATTCAGAGTAACTAAATCTCTTGAATAACAAGTATAACAAGTATCTGAAAAGTGATATGAAGTCATTGCTAGTAAAATTTGCCAGTGCCAAAAAAACCCCCAGTGAAGTAGCAATAAGTAATGTTGCTACGTCAGTTGTGCAGCTTAGCTTGGGTGATAAGGTGTACTCTACTGTAACAGTACAAACTATGGTTTCTACAGAAGTAGAAACCTTTAAGACTACATACTCAAGTTTGTATATTCAATAGAAGTTTACTGAGTTCAGCCATCTTTTGATGCACAGGGTCTCCTGTAAAATTTTGTTTTGGTCTTAAGTGTTGCAGTTTTAGCTGTCCTGAGTTTTTATTTGAGTCTGGAAATTTAAAAGCCTTGAAACATTTGAAATACGTAAGGCTGGTATTCACATCAAAATACAAAAGGGGTAGTTTCAGACGGTTTCAACATGAAGCCAGAAATCAGAACTGGTTTTCCTAAGCCTGATACCAAGGCAGCTGTAAGAATCTGAAACCTGTGATGTGATTCACACCATATCCACTTCTTGTTGAAACTAGCTAAGTTTTCGGTAGTTTTTCTTTTATAATATGCTTTCTGAAACTCAAATATTTAGCCTCTGGCCTTGCTCTTGCTAAAAGGCCCTGTTGTTGCAGAACTCCAGTTTGTGATGACTCACCCCTGGAGATGTCTTTCCGTTGAATGATGCTGGTGTTGCTGAGTCTTTATTCTTTGCTTCATGACATATTTAATGATAAATAGTTGCTACCTGAGATGCAAATTCTTTTATGGGACTAAGATAAGTGATCACCGGATCAGACTAAGTAATTCCTCTGTGACCTCAGGCAAGACACTTCAGTTCTCTATAGCTAACGTCCTTATCTGTAAAATGTGAATGGCACCACTTCATTTATTGCCTAAAAAGAAAGCAACAATAAAGCTTTTTGCTTCTAGCACTATGATAATGCACTTCTGACAGGCATTACTGTTCATGAAGAAAGAAATAAATGAGTACTACGTAGGACTAAGCAATTATTCAGTACAAGTCCAAGACTTTGAATGTTTTATACCTAGACACAAGTGTTTTGACTTTTGAGTACTTATGTAGAGATTTGGGAGTTTGCTGGTTACTACTTTAAGACAACCAAACATAACAGTTGGGTTTGTGTTCATTACTGAACCTGCCGTGTAAAGACTTCAGTTTTTGAGTGCAGTGCATTCAATTTGCTTGGTGGAGGGAATAAAGGTCTGAGTCCCCAAAGTCTGTGGGGAGCTATCGGTCAATATGTCCTTTAATGTGTCTTCAGGAAAACTGCAAAGTCCACAACGTGTCCCTTTCCACCAAACTGAGAAGTTCCACACTGATAGCACCATGAACGGGCTGAAGCCATCTTTAGGGAGTGCTTGTTTTCTGAGGTGAGAGCCTGATGAATGTACTTTGCTTAACAGTGCTGTTATGATTTAACATCTGCATTTTAGTTACCAATATTTACACCCTTCAGAAAACTGGGTGTTGGTAAACACAGAATAGGCACAAATATCTTCCATAACTCTAAGCAGTGAGAATGATAAAGGGCATAGTGTCTACTTTGTTTTTAATTTTTACTGTCATTGCCAGTCTTGTGTATTAAAACTATAAACCATTTCTGCCTCGCTTTAAGGGGTTGGATTAATTTTTCTTTCTCTTCTAAACTGCTCAGAAATGCAGTTCATTCTTTTTCTCATGGTTTATGTCTTAAAAATGTATTTTTTTCTAATAGCATCACTTACTCTGGTATTAGACGTTCTCTAACCCACAGCTCATCTCCATCTTATCTTGTAGATTCACAGGAAAGTTCCCTCTCCCCCAGGCACACTTCATCTCACATAGAGGTAAAAACTTCCTGCTAAGCCATTAATAAACAGTGTGTTACTGTGCTTCCACCCATTTGCAAATCACAAAACACCAAATACACATGGAACATACCAATTAATTTAACTCACAATTTCTTCTGTAAAGGACTGTAATTGTTCAGGACAGACCACTTGTCTACATGGCACCCCTAAACCTCACCATACATACTTTCATGTTGTGCTTTCAATGTAGTATAGAGACATATAAGGCTTTTGCAGTGTTGTTATAAAATAAGCATGGCTTGGTCCTTACATTTTCCTTTAAAAGAAAATCTGCAGAGGTGTAATTATAGATAGATAATATTTTAATAATTTTTTGTTCTGACTAGTTGTTAAATTTAAACATAGCTTCAGGATATTACGCTTTACAGCAAGATTTTTGCACTATGTTAGCTGGAAGGATATGTTTGCCTATCAGAAGTACTGGTTCACAAGGCCTCAGTCTACGCAGGTGAGACCCTGGTGCAAACTATTAAGATCTCTGGTCCAATTCCTGATCTGCATAATTAGGAGCCTGAGATGCACCAAAGCACACAGACCACCCTGAGAAAAATATATGGTTACCTGAATTTGGATTTTGAACTTGCATGTGCTTTCAGATGAAAAGGAACTCCTTGAAGGACTCTAATTCACTAGCATGCTTACATAATAGTAGCATTTAACATTCAACTCTCTTTCTTTTTCTTTATAAATTGGGCTTTATTCGGGGGATTAGGTTTTCATGAAGCCCAGAAAAAGACAAAGTTGCCATTGTATTGCTCTGTTATTGCCATATAATGCCATCCATCATAGACAAATAGATGATGGTATGATGTTTCTCTGTTTGGGTGCAGTGATATTCAATATGCTTTTTGGAGGGCTGTGTGGTCAAAGTCAGAGAAACGAGAGCTTTTCTTCTGACCTTTCTCATGTTCTTTGTAGAATTGTGGCAGAGTGGGAAAATGACTTCTAGGTCTGTAAGCTTTTCTTAAGACAGATAAAGGGATGTGGAATTTCTGGTATCACGTTGCCAGTATCTTGAAGAACAAGAAATCATTTAAAAGGTGACACAGTTTGAGTCTTGTATTTAAATTCAGATGTGCTGTAAGTTCATTTTGACTGCCCTGAAATCAGTGAAGTGCAACACTTTTATGAAAAGTTTTAGTGATGACATTACTGCTATCTAAAGTGATGACTATTTCACGTATTTTCTGACCCCATCATGAGTGTGGAGGAACTGCTGCCCAAAAAAAGGGGGCACCTGGGAGAGGGCTGGCAGCTACAGCAGCTTTTGCATCCTGCTCTGGGCTGCCTTTTTCTTCCTGGATACTTTATAAATTCATCACAGCTTGCAGGCAGAAAATGGCCTGCAGGTTGTAAGATGGCTACAGTCATTAGATGTAGGTGCTTTGTATAAAAGAAAGCATAATGCAGCGTTCAGTAAAAAGGCAGGCAAATGGCTTTGTTTCTTGTGCTTTCCTTTTTAAAACTGATGGAGTAATGATGCCCTAAGCATACTGAAGAGCCTGGGACATACAGACTGGAAGATTTCTTTGAGATTTTTATTGCTGCACTTGTTCTGGCTCAGTCTGATCCACCTGTCTAATTCTGATCTTGCCCATAACTGATCTGGATCACAGAATCAGAAAAGTGTCTCTGCCCTTAGGTTAAGTTGGGAGATTCCTTATTATGATGTAGCAGATTTCCCTCCCCTCCCCTACACCCTCAATATTTGAGCCAATAGGTGGAGAAGAGAAAATACCAGTATGTTTGCTATTTCATAGCTGGCTTGAATAATAGAATCTCACCTTTCAGCATGGTCTTTATATGTGTGTTAAGTGATTGAAAGCTCTAACAGAAAAAAGTGTGGTATTTTACATGTGTTTTTCAGGACATGCTACATAGGTCACTCACCATTGTTTTACATTAGCTAATGGAGTTGCAAGGATAGGAGTCAATAAACCCTACAGAAAATAGGTTCCTGTCCCATGAACTGAGGTACAGTGAGGAAGAAGTATCAGAAGACAGGATGAGAAAAATGTAAAGGAGTTGCATACACTTGCAAATCAGCAGTGTGACAGTTAACCAGCACTAAAAGCTGCTTGCCGTAATAATGATGTCTTGGAAAATGCAGTAATTAGGTATGATAGTCTTGAGATGCACTTCTTTCACAACATCAGGCTTATGATGAGCGTTTAACTAAGAGAGATACTTTCTTTCATTAAAAATGGTTACTCAAGCATGGGTTTTATATTTTTTTTAGGAAAAATGTAAACAGGAGTTAAATCCCCTAGCCTTTATGTGCTTCACAGGTTCCTTTCTGTGTCAGTCTTGGGTAAGCTAAAAGGTTAGAAAGGAATTTGAAATTGTGGTTTTTTAACACAGTGTAGGATTTTTCCAAGTATTTATATTTATTAAAGGAAATTTAGTACTTAACTGGAATACCAAATCTATTTAACAATGCAATACTGTGGCTTTATATCCTCTTCTCTGGAGTCAGCTAAGGCTTCCTACCAAATGATGCAGGAGCTAATTTTCTTATCAAACTCTGGAGCACAGACAAGCAGTATTTAATTTCTATTTCTTACCACCTTTTTAAAGATTATTGTTTAAACATATCATCTTCCTGCTGCTGAATGACATTGGGTATGTCTCTACCTTGGGAGTAGGCACAGGTAATTAAAATCTGTCTTCTGTTTCTCTCCCCTCCCTCCCTCTGTCTCACAGTGCACCCATATTATTGCATACATTTACCAGTGTTGATATTTTACTGGTTTTAATAGTTAACCACATCAGCAGCTGTTTGTAGACTCTGCAACAGCAGAATATGAAGGAGAGGAACTGCAGAAACACTCCCATGTCTCTTCAGTATGGATGTTTCCCTTAACTTCAGAGTAGAATTAACCTCCAGTCTGTTCATCATGAAGAAAACACGACATCTTCCTCAAGCATCGAAACCAGTTTCTCTGCTTCTGGAGTTCACTAATGCTCAGATGATGGGAATTCATTACTGTGCAAACCCAATAACATTGGTAAGTTCGTGGTTCAAGTAAATGCAAAATGTCATTAAACCTTTTATACTGATTTACTGATTAGTACATACAAAGTTGGTATGAGCAGGTGGAGCATTGGCTGTGTAACAGGACGGCAGACTAGTTTCTCAACCGTGTTACAATGTAGTTGAGACCTAGTACCTGAAGTGGTTCATGCCAAGTCTTCTGAGCAATGTGGACAACACAGACCTTACATGAGCAAGCAGAAACAGCTTGATGAGGTTTTTATTGCTAGTAGAAAACAGAAAGGAACAGACTGTATCCATTACATTACAAACAAGCAATTAACATGTATTGTGGGTTTTAGTGGCACTCTGACTAGTTTTTTCAGTATGCATTTTTACTTGCTGTGGATACTGAGGTTATATTTTACTGTAATTTTCATCTGTCCTTTGCTGATATATCCACTGCTTTGCCTAGAATATTTCCTTACAATATCCTACATATGCTGCTCCCTTTTTCTTTAGCAGGATATCTAGGGAGAAAGCCCGTAGAGAATAAAATTTAATAACTATTGATATGCTACTGAATAAAAATAATTCAGTATCTATACAGCACCAGTCTTGTAATCATAGGCAGACATAAAGAAGTAGTAAAAATTTAATTAAACCAGTTGTATTATTGTTATCCTTCACACTCAAATGAAGCAGAGAAAGGGTAATATTAAAACTGCTAAACCACATACCAGGAAATTTACAGATATTTATAATTTAATGCAAGAAAATAAATAAGATCAAGACCAGTTTTAGGTTGAACTAAGTCAAAGGTTATAACATGAAGTTGCCCAAATTAAGTTCTCCCTGAACAAAGGTATGTCTTACCAGAGAAGAGACATAAAAAAGAAATTACTTTGCACTGTTGATGTGCTCGGCTATATACATATGGGAGGCACCTGTAGCTGTTCTAGAAATGCTCTGACTAGAAACAGAGGAATGTGGAAGATGATTCAACTGGGTTTTTGCTTCCTCAGTCTATTCCTGTGCTGGGCTTATTTTGAACACAGCAGAGATTTAAGCCCACAGCATATCAGAGTGTGATATTTCTGATCACTCAGAACAGAGTCTATAAAATATTCATAAAACCTCTGCAATTTGAATTGGCCTTTCAAGTAATAAAAAAATACATCAAAGTAATACAATAAATGAGGAGGTCCCTCTCCTATGTGTGATATAAAGCATAAGGATTTCTTTTAAATATTTGATTATTGAAAAGTAAATGAGGCATTTTCTGATGCAATAATTATGGGATTTCATAGAGTATGAAAAGGTAACAAGAAAGATACTGTGTTATTGTTAATGGCTCTATTTCTTACCATCTAAACTAATGAGCATCTTTGATCTTCTCTGATTTCTTCATGCTTCGTTGTTTCCATCATTGTCAAAAGCCCACTTCTTCACTTTTCTTGTGAAATAATCTACATAATGCAAAGTGACTGTTTATGGAGCACAGTTAAGTATTCCACCAGCAAGGAAGAAAGGGCATCATTTGATAAAAGCAGACATATCGAGACAGCTACAAAATTAGACAATTTTAGCAAAGAGCAAACTTTTTTTTCCCTGCCAGTCAGGATTTAAACAGAAGAACCATCCCACATTTGGCAGATAATTTTGCTTCTCCAAGGGAAAACATAACACCGAGTGAAAAGAGTTAAGGTCTTTTTCTCAGATAATTTTGTTCTGTTAACATTTTCAACTGCCTGTTTCATAAAAAAGCTAAAAAATCTGGACAACTGTAACAATTATTGTTCCAGGGATATAAGCAATGTTCATGTCATCATTCTATGGGTTCATTTTTTATTTCAGTTTTCAGACTCCTGCATCACTAATTTCTGCCTTTGGGCCCCAGACAGCAGATACCAAGGTAGGAGGACACCTGCCACCTTCCATATTACTGGTGTACAAGTTTGAATAAATTTCTTTGGAGCATTGATGTTGGATACTAAAATATAAGGCTCTAATACTATAATGTCTCCTAAATTTGAAAGCCCTTCTTAATTTTAATAGTATTGAATGTCTACCTCAAGTCTACCTATATGGAATTTTTACAGGATTTATTATTAGACATATTTCCATAGGGAACAAGAGAGAATTATTTTAAAGAGCTTCAATTACAAATGTGTATGTATTTAGCACAGTGTGGTTATATTTGAATGATTCTGCTACAAATAAAAACTATGATTTAAAAAAACCAAATCCGTAGTCACAAATAGGTATTGTTGGTATGGCAGATTCTGGAAAAGAGACGATCCTGCACATGAATATACAGGACCTGATTCTTACTGTATTTGTGCCAAGCACAATTTCCATTGACCCCAGAGGATTGACATCAGTGTGAATGACATGAGAACCAAAGCAATAAAAAGGGTTGGGTCTAGCCTGCTTAAACACGCTATCCTGAAGTGTTCAGGAGAGTAATTAAAGCCATTCTGACTCTAAACGGGCTGAATTTTCAAACTGGAAGCAAAGTTAAAGTGCAGCTGCCTTCTGCTACATGTTGACCTGTCGATTCAAGGTGTCCAGGTGCTCCTTACCTGAAGGCAGTAACTGCAGTCTGTCTGTTTTGCAGCACACCAAAGTGCTCTCCCCTTGCCCAGGACAGCTTTCGAACCAAGAGTCCAGCCACTGTCTGTGCCTTTGTCAGCAAGACAGGGTTTGCTCCCTGGACCTGTGTTTGTCTGAAAGTGGGAAAATAAAGCACTGCTCTGCAAAATCTCTGTCTAGAGAGAAGCCAACTAAATTCTGATACTCCCTTTTGAAACTAACCTTCCTTAAACAACAAAAAGAAGAAAACAAAGAAGTCAGCAAGAAGCTGACTGATCCCTAGAGGAAGGGGAATCTACTCATTTTCTCCTCTCATCATACACTCCTGGGAATTTCTTCATCAGTATCAAAGCTGTATGCAATATGTAAAAGAGATTACATTTCACAAGATATATTTTAAATTATACAATTTCACATACTGTATTAATATGAAATGCAATTTTATCTGATTTTAATACTTTAATGTTAGCTTCCATTATTTGCACAGTAAGTAAATGAAGAGATGTGCATGCAATCTGGATTTAATTAGATAGGACATTCTATCACTTACTGATTGACATAAGTAGAATACATTAAATCAAGCATTGTATAATACTTTTCTGTCCTGAGATGATGCACAGCAACAAAGTTACATTTAATGCTGACTGCCAAAACCCAGCCATCTGAGTTTTCTTAAAGATATAACATTAAAGTTTTGTAGAAGGTAAGACAACATTTTCTCCTTTTTTTTCCTGGCTGAGATGATGCACTAGGTTAATCTAGCTTTCAAAAGCATTTGTTATGTCTTTCAACACTGTTCTTTTGGCCTTTCAGTAATTCTACTTGTAACAACCAAAAGAAAATCCTGCACAATTCTCCCATAACCGAGGCTTGGTGCTATTACTGTCAGTGGAAGCTTTCTTTACCCCAAATGTGTTACTATTATGCCACATATAAGAGCACCAGACATAAGAATCAAAAAGAGAAGGAGTTTGCAGAAGGAAAGTTAGCAAGACTGGGCCTTGACCCAGGAAAATGTCTTCCCCCAGGTATTTTGAAAACTTGCTACAAAATGAAATTGCTTTTTCATTTTTTAGCTCCCATGGAGCAAGGTCTAAATGCCTATGTGATTCATCAATGTCCCCAGTAATTCTCTGAGAAATCTAGTTCTAGCCTTACTAATGCCATTTGTATTTCTTGTTGCTCTCTGAGAAGGGGGGTTGCAGTAGCACTGCTTTCAAAGGCCATTTGTTATGACCAAATAACAGATGTTGCCTAAGCCTTACTCTTTGCTGCTGTTTTATAGCTCCTGGTGACTAACAAAACCGAGGACAGTAATCAGTTACGGTTTTTCTGTTGTTCCTGGGATGCTTTTCCTCTCTGAGGTACTTTTCTAGCCCTTTCATTATAGTGGCATCTGAGCACATTGCCTTTAACCTCTCAGAAGCTTCAAAGTCATATCCAGAGTTGCATCTGCAGCAGGCCATCTCAAGCACCAACATGGCACACCAAGATCTTAAAAGAGGGTTAATGAAGATGCTGACAGCTCAGAGCTCAGCATGAGCTCGCTCAGCCACCTCCTTGGGTAAGCTTTGCACCCTGTTTTGTGTCTGTAGTGCCATGCTTGGACTGTGGTCGGTACCCAGTACTGTTCTGGTAGACATGTCCCTTCAGCTCACCATAGCCACTTTCCTGATGAGTTTGTGCAAGAGGACATGTTTATGGTAACCAGAAGCCTTGCGTCCACACTGTATTAACTATGATAGTGCTACAGGACATTTGGAAGACAAGACAAGCATCCTAGGGCCTGACATTTCACCAGGACAAGAAAGAGGGTGGTGGCCAGTGCTGTGGTAACATCACATACTTCCTGCTGTGTTTTCTTTCTTCTTTTGCTTTGCTGCTAATTAGACAAAAAGCTTTCTACACCACAGTTTGTTATACACTTCACATAGAAAATTATTGGTCAATATTAAAACACTTTTTATTTTATAGGAGAAGAGTCAAAATAAAACCAGATCCATTAAATTTCTGTCCATCTCAAGAGGTCTTATTTTCAGTAGCTCCCACTTCCACATGGCTTTTTGATTTTCCCTCACAGCAGACTCTTTCTTATGTTCAGGAAACCTTTGTATCTTTATTCACAGCTGCCTACATAAATTCTTGGCTTGTTATTTATGCTATATACAATAATGCCCCTTTTGTCTTAAAATACTGCACTGAATTTGTCTTGATTTTATGTTAAAGTTTTCACTGACAAAGGCTGATAAAACACATGGAGCATCATTTGTATTTACTTACAAAGCTGCAGTATCCAGGATGACATCATCACTTCTATGAAGTATTATCCCGTAAAGATCATTTTGAAAGTGAATGTCATATCTCACTTTACTTTGACATGTAAATACATTTCAGGCTATCTATCTAAGCCTTTCCGGCACATCCATCACACCAGAAGTGTGCTGGTGCCAGTGAATCAAAAGCTACAGCAGCAGTTAACAAGTGGTGTGCTAATTAATGGCTCAACAGAAAGTTATAAGAGTAATTTTTCCAGGTACTTCACTCAAAAATGATTGAGAGGGAAATGCCTTTTTAAATTTTTTATATAATGTCACACTAAATGAACCATAAAGAAACAATATAGGAAATACATAGTTTGGAATTTATGAGAACATTTTACAACTATTAAAGACCACATTTAAAGATCTGGATTTTAAATGGAGCTGAAGG
This sequence comes from Pandion haliaetus, assembly GCA_013401275.1. NCBI lineage: Eukaryota > Metazoa > Chordata > Aves > Accipitriformes > Pandionidae > Pandion > Pandion haliaetus. The sequence goes on along the minus strand of VYZV01041431.1, from coordinate 16,131 downwards.
ACCATTGAAAGCAGATTTACCAGCAAGGTCATCTTTAAAAATGGAAAGGAAGAAAACCAGGTCCCGAACATCACAGCCAGCAACATAACAAAGCAAAGAGTTGCTAGACAAGAGAGGAAGAAAGGATGCTAAAATGCAAAGAAATCATTATACAGATCATATTTATTCAAATCCAAGAGAAATGTTGACTGCCAGTCACCAGCAAAATGAGAAATGACATTACAGCCAGCTTTTAAGAAAAGAGTCTTTTGGACCAGTCATCCTCACTGGCTACCTAAAACTGCTGCCATTCACAGCTTAGTTGGTGTCATGTTACTGCATCTCAGAAAATGCAAATCTTGTCTCATGAGAAAACAGTTCTTAAAACGTTTTCTTCTGATGACATATCGAAAGAAATTCTTCATACATATTGAAACCATTTTACTTTCTTTCAAGCAGTTTCAGTCGTATGATATATAGTGTAGCATAAAAAGCAGTTCCAAAATAAAAAACCTAGAAAAAAAAAATCTAAAAAATTTTAAAACTATTTACTTTGGGGAACATCCTTCCTCCCATCTTTTCATCAATAAATTCAATTTCTGTGAAATGGGTATTACTTTTACAGCATATTTTGGCTTTGATAGGACAAAGTATTGACTTGGATTTGGATTCTCTGGCAACATTTCTCTCAAAGCTTTTTTTCAACTGACCCAATAGTAGAAACATTACCCTTATTGTGTGAAAATAAAGGTCCTTGTTGCTTTACGTGAGGCAGTTAGTTCCCCACCCCCTCCAAAAAGACAAACCCCAAATAATTTTTTGAAAGGGAGTAGAAAAAAAATCCAACTATTAATATTTTTTGGCAAAAAATATAAGGCTAAGCTCTGTCAGTATCTGAAAAATCGAAAGCAAAAGCATAGTGGCAGAAACAAATCTTGTTAATTGTATACTTGACTTTTTCTTTCAGTAGCCCTGGCCTATTCCCAGCCATGCAGATTGTGACACTTAGTATGTGGCAATAATATAAGCAGTGACAAATACACCCTTGCCCTTCCCTGCCCCACAAATATTAGACTGTGGTCTGTCAGGAGAGCCGGGGTTGTTTGAGGAGCAACATGTTGCAACTGCACATCTGCAGGTGATGGGAGAGGTAGTGGGAGAACACACCCTTTGCATTAAACAACCGAGCAATCTCCACCCGCAATAGTGGTCGTGTATGGGCAGGGTCCCACTATATACTCAGTGATGATTTAGAGATGTTTTGCACCACTGAGTCTTCATTTTATTAATTATTATTGCATGACTAGAAAGTTATTTTGTTCTCCTTTTGAGTGAGGAGCTGAGAAAAGTCATGCAGCCCAGACTGGGGAATGACTTCCGATTCCGGGATTGAAAATTCACAGCCTTGTTTTGCCGCTTGCTGCGACGGGGAGCGCAGTCAGCTGGCGACAGGCCTGGGGGGCATTTCCCTGGGGTCTGCTCTGGCCGCGCTGCCCAGGGAGGAGAAGGACAGGGCAGAGCTCTGCTGCTCTCTGGGGCAGGCGTGGTGAGATGTGAGGGCTTGCTGTGAAGGCTGTGAACACCCTAGTGTGACCATTGCCTTCAACGAGCTGTCCAACGAAACAGGAAAGCTTGCCAGACGTTCCTCTTTTTTTCTTGCACAGCACTGGGATGCGGTGAAGGAAAAGGCAGTTTTCTGACTGCTAGGATAATTCTCTGCTTGAAATGTGAATACTCTTTACCTTTGACAAAGGCTTCATTACGGAAGTTTTTACAAAATAATATTAGCCTATTTCATATGCATTGAAGAGTACCACTTCATTCAAAGCTACAATGAATGTATCCAGAACAGAGCTGAAAGGTAGTTAGCAGTGATAATTGTTTGCCACCTTCTTAATCAGACTTTTTCAAGCCCTGTAAATAAGCAGTGTCTAACACTAATGACTTATTTATTTTTATATAACACTGAACTTGCCAACCATTTTTTTTTTTTTTATCAGTTTTTAAAGAAAACATTTTAGAACTAGAATCTTGTAAAATTTCAGCCTGGAGCAGACTTCGCAAAACTTAATGAGCTGTGAAAAATAAGATTTAGCTTGGGAAGGCTGCTAAAACCTTTTTGCAACTGTAGCCTGTACTAGCAAGCTATGATCAGTTAAAATAGATACCTCAATTAATCCTTTCTTGGAAATTGAGAAAATAACCTATATAGTTTCATTTTAAAAAAAAAAAAAAAGTCAGTTTTTCTACTGGGTTATAGTACCTTTGTGGCATCAAGATGATGGGAATTGCTGCAAAGGCAAGGAGGGGACTTGCCTGCTGGGGAAATACTGCTCTGGTCTGCTGACCCTTCCTGCCCCCTGCTTCCCTCTCCCCTGCCCGGGCACGTGAGCATGCCACAGTGGGTGGATGGTGGAGCTGGACCCAGAGGGAGCTTAGGAGCTCCCTGCAGTTCTTCCAAATCCTGGGACCTCACTCCTTCCCATGTAAATGATGCCAGAGAAAGTGTGAGGGAAAGTCAAGTTCCTCCTCCTTCCCTCCCTAGTACTTTACCCCAGTGACTGGTCCAAAAAGTTGTTCTGAGGTTCATTTAAATGCAGCACCCAAAAAAATGCCATTCAATCTTGTAATAACCATGGAGACTAGAGGAAGATACTGAAATAAAGACACAAATACACTTCTTTACGTATGGTTAATAACTAGATTATTAAAAAGTAAAATGAAAAAGCAATCAATAGGGAAAGATTTTTTTTCCCTCCTCTAAGTCCCTCTAGCAAAGACAGTCTTTTTTTATTATGAAAAATAGGAAGAAAGAAAAGTCTGCATCAGTTTTGCAAAAATGTTCCTGCTATGGAAAGGGATATTCTCTGTGGATCCTATTGCAAACCAGAATGTTAGATATTTCATCTTTAAAATGGAATAAACCAGACCATCAATAGTATAAAGTGGTAACGTGCCAAAAACTAAAATGGGCTGAAGATAAATAATTACTGTACTGCTGATTTTGGCAGAGTATCTTGTTATAAATCAGAATGCACTCAGATCAGTCTAATCTCCAGGAAAAAAATCCAGAAGGTAAAATTTCTTTTGTAGGTTTCTTATATGTATGTATATAAATGCTTGCTTACATATTCATGTATATCTATGTATGTATTTATGTACATATATATAATGCAGAAAATCTGAGATCTGGGAGGAGAGTATAGCTCTCAGCTATAAGGTGCTTCAGCATAACCTTGGGTACTTGTATAAATTGGAAAGGCCTGCAACAAATATGGGGGCAGGAATTGATGGAAGAAGAAAAAGGAAAAAAAAAAAAAAAAGGAAAAGATCTACCAAATAAAATAACTAGCAAGAAGAGAAAGACCAGCAATAAAAAAGGCAGTAGGGCCTGATCAATTCTTTCTCACATTTTGAAAATGTTATGTTGGGGGGAGGGCGAACACTCATTTCAACACAGTGCAAGCATAAGGGACAGAGGATCGTGCTCCTTGCTGCCCAGCAAAGCAGGGCTGCTGCTCACTGAGTATTTGCTTTCTGTGCACTGTGTAATGTTGGACAGGCCCACGGCTACCCAGGGGCGAACCTATGAAAACTCTGCTGACCTTCTTGCAGTATCACATCTTTAAAGCTGGAACCTGGGGACAGATGCTGATCAAACGTGAGCTCCCTCCTAGGCTTTAGCTGGATCATCACTGCTAAAGGTGGAGGATCAGATCCGGATTTACAAGGAATCAAACACAGTGTAGCAGGTATATCCTACCCATGTAGTTTGCATACCATGTCCCAACACTATGCTTTGAAAACAATCTTGAAACACTCTTATATATCTTCTACATTATATTTCGTGTAGTCTTCTGATTTTTTCCTAACCTGGAACAATATTAATCTGTACTGGAAAAAAAATATAAAAATGCAATGGTAAATTTAGGAGTCTGGCTTTTGCTATCATGTTAACACCGTGTCTACATATTTGTACATTTTATTTTAGCAGAACAAACTATATCTTTTCCTATTTTAAATTCAGGTCATCACAGAAATGCAAAACAACACAAAGAACAAAGAAATAAAAAACCGACTTACTTTTTTTTGGCAGGGTGAACTAGTACAGTAAAATCTGTCATAAAGCCTTACTAAATTTTATGCTATATTCACAATTTTTTAACTTTCAGATTTCCCTTTTTTTTTTCAAAACAGATGTCTGGGAAAAACAGAAAACAACAAGCTGTCACTACATTCACCGTGTTGGACTCTCATTCCAAATGTCATTTTCACTCATGCTGCTTGGTAAGATCATATGAGAAATGACATAGAAAGGTCACGGACTGTCACTTCTATATTAAAATGAAATAGCCTCTCATTTGCCATGCTTCTTCACAATTTTCAGAACTTAATGTCAGTAAACGAGTGGCATACAAATGGTATTTACAAATTCAGTCCATTTTGCTGTATCTAGAAAACATAAATGGAACTTGGCACCTTCCAGGTGTTTTCTTGATAGCAGATACTTAGAAAAATATCTGACTACATGAAGAATTATTTATCAAACTAAACATGCTATCTATATGTAAACACCCCTACTTGTTGCACAGATTACTTTTATATGCCCATTTTTCTCCAGTCTCGGTGGCATATTGTAGCACTTGAAGTGCTGATAAAAATGATTGGATCCTGCTGACCACAGAATGGGAAATGTCAAATAGATCAAAATCCACAGATTAAAGTGAAAATAATCACCAAACTTGCTACTGTCGCTTGTACATATTTGCTTGGCAACACAATGTCTACATTAAATAGACAAATGTAATAGATATCTGCTAGTCCAAAAAGAATGCCTTGCACCATAACTGGCTATAAACATTAACACTCCATCTTAGTGGACCAATGTTGTTAGGAGATTAGGCACTAAACTTTCCTCATTACTATTTAGAAATCATACTAGCTGCTGCTTGTTAGCACCTAAATATCTATGACCATCTGGTCCATGTGAACACATATCTTTTCTGTCTCTTCTGTCAGGTGGCTGGTGATGGGACAAGAGGAAATGGCCTCAAGTTGCAGCAGGGGAGGTTCAGGTTGGATATTAGGAAAAATTTCTTTACTGAAAGGGTTGTCAGGCATTGGAACAGGCTGCCCAGGGAAGTGGTTGAGTCACCATCCCTGGAGGTATTCAAAAAGCATGTAGACGAGGCACTTCAGGACATGGTTTAGTGGGCATGGTTGATGGTTGGACTCAGTGATCTTATAGGTCTTTTCCAACCTAAATGATTCTATGATTCTATAATTCTATATTTAAAGGTGCATGGTAATGTGTAGTGTGGGAACGTGTGCAGTTCTTTAAGAGGTGGAAAAGAAGAGCTCACACTCCAGACTTGAATAGTTTCCTGACCTGAGATACAACTCAGAAATCCACCCAAAAGCAAAGGCAAAGTCACTCGATCCAGCTCCTGGTGCTGCAGGCAAGACGGCACCTGACTTCAGCAAACATCCCAAACCGAAGCAGACCGGCTGCCTCCCTCTTCCTGGCTGGTCATACAGCACTAACACTCAGCTCACCTCCCCTTCCTTAACTCCCAGCTCCAGCACAGCTACATATCAAAGCCTTATTTAAAATCTAGGTAATGTACGGTTACCACACGTGTCTAAAAGAGAGGAGTGGATTGCTCTGGTATTCTCAGTGTTGCTTTTCAAGCCCTCTTCTTGCTAGGTCTTCAGTTTCTGTTTCCTTTGCCTTTCGTTTCACTGCCCCCTGTCTGGGGCAGTTATCACATAACTGTCTCCTCCACCCATTTCCCCGTCTCCTTCAATTCAGTGTCATTGCCATATTTTATATTCACAGCTATGAAGTATCATCTCCCCCTTACACCTACATCTGAAAGAATTATTAAACTTCTTTTTATAGTCTTGCAACATTACATGCCAGCTTTTTCAGGGCTGTGGGGGTGGAATAGTAAGTAAGTCCTTCAGTATGAGTGTATTGAGGGCCTTGTATTTGACTGCCAGCTCTGCTGTCACACTTTCTCACTAATCTACCCTTGTATTAGCTAGCCTATCTTCACATCCATAAACTACATTCATATTCCTACTTGTAATGTCCTCGTACCCTGTAGCGGCCCTCTGCATTGCGTTAAATCTCCCATCTTCTGTTGTTCTCTTTCATTTGGATACCCAAGGTTTTTATTGTATACTTAATCTCCTTTGCAAAGTATGGCAACTTCCACTTCCTCACTTCTCCTTCTCCCTAGATCGCCCTTTCTCTGCATAAATCTCCAAGATTTGGCCATTGTTGCAAATAAATCTCTTTTTTCCATTCCATGTAGGTGTTTTGCTTGCTTTTTGCTGTCCTACTGGAGGAGGTTATTAGCCCAACAATCTGTCAATTACTAATTTTCACATCTTACTGGGATACAGATTTCAGACAGCTTTTGCCTTTATTTTAAAAATAACCTAACCTCTCCATCCCACCTGATTTTGTTAACTGTTTCTCTCACTTTCTAAAAGCTTGCCCTTTTGAAACTGAAGCTTACTATTTGTTGATGTTATTTAAACAAAATTAATATGTGAGCTCTCAATTTACATCACTTCTACAGTCATCAGTTTCAAACTAATCCCTTCACTAAAATTCATGGCTGAATGAACAGCACCTTTTGCTCTGGAAATGGTGAAGTCTTTCACCTGTCACAACCTGCAGTGACTGAACCCTGTTGGCAATACCTGTTCTCCAGTCTGTATTTGGGAAGTTAAAGTATCTCATGATGAAACAGATCCCAGCAATATTTATCCCTCTAGTAATATTTATCTTTTTAACTTTATCCCTTTGCAGTCAGCTTGAGCAAAAGAGAAGCATAACAGGCAAAGGATTTAGGACAGATGCACCTTTCTACACCAACAAAAATTAATCTACAGCAATTCTCCAAAGTGCTTTGGCTGCACATAAATTCTTTGTAACTCCAGCTTTCACCAGCTTTTGAAACAGTGCATGCAGCTGTTTCACTGCCCCTGCAATTTCTGACTCAACCTGCAGGAGAAATTCTAATTCCTTTTTAAAACCCTGGGGGTTTCTGATCTTTTTTTTTTACTGAAAAAACATTGCAGTTATTCCTTTCTCCTTAAACCTAATTGTGTGTCATTACAGCTAAGTAGCCCATGGTCTCTGCTGCTGAACGATAGTATTTTTTATATTAGCACGGACCCTTTGTAATATTTCACGCAGCCAGTGCAGCTGTAAACTGTGGTATTCTGAGTGTTTTCTGTCTGAGTGTTGGAAAGCCATTCTGTGTTTAAGATGTACAGAAGGGTTTTCTTGATTAAAGGAGATACAGTGACAGATTCTGCGAGATCAGGGCTCTACTATATTCTTTCTGTTACTGCTCAAGTAAGGCAGATGAATGAGAAATGGGTACTCTTGTTCTTGTCAATAATTCCAGAGTTTCTTGTGAGAAGAGTCCACGTTCTTGAATGGAAAAGACTGGATTATCAGTACTAAACTTTCCTGAATATTTGTGCTTGTGGGTGCAGGCGATTTTTTTCTCAACGAGCAGAAAAAGAAATGGAAAGAACACTTTGCTGCTCTTCTGTCTGTAAAAGTGATTTTCCTATTGCTTCTATTCGTTGGCCACTGAGTTGGAAAAGTAAATTCTGGAATTTGGCAACTTATATCCATTGAAATGAGCAGCAAAACTTCCAGTCAGCTTAGCAGAGGCCAGACTTCCCCTCAAGAGCACGAGAGGGCCTTCCTGCTTTACAGCGCGGTTCGGCTCCCATTCTGCTCGCTAAAGGAAGCAGTAACAGCCCAGCGGGAGGGAACTACAGCGTTTCCTATGTCCACTGCCTGTCTGTGGAGTCAGGGCAGTGAAAACTCAAGTATACAGTACATATGAGATATCTAAGGATAGTTAAGTACATATTAACATAAGCATCAGTAAAAACAGTTACAGTCCAGGCAAGGGACTGTTCTATGCAAGAGAGATTTGCCAGGATCATCCCCAGCAATTCTGAAGTTACTCTGGGTTGCAATAACTGAATCATCTCTGTTTTACGACCTCTAGCTCAAAACCACTTTGGTACTTGAGGGCTGAAAGACAGAAAATATGACAAATGTGTGTCATGGGAAAGCCACAGAATTTGAAGCCAGTAAATCTGATGTCCATACCTTAAAAATCATTAGAAAGTACAAGAAAAAATGGAAATAGACAAACTAGAATACAGATGCAAGTCTTTATTCTTTGTTGTTCTTTGAAGGATCAAAAAGTATGTGATAAAGGAGATCCATTTGATATAACCTATTTGGCTTTCCAAAACGCTCTCAAAATCTCCCTCACCAAAAGGGAAGGATTAAAGTGGGAGTAAAGATTGAAGATTCACTAAAGAAATACAAAAAACCACCTTTGAAATGGGCAACTGGTCATTGAAGTGGCCAATAAAATTCAACAAAGTAAATGTGAAATGATATAGATGAGGAAAAGAAAAATGATAATTCACATATAACTTGATGGGCTCTAAATTACTGCAGAATGTGTCTTGCTGAGTGATACACAATCCATGAGAACATCAGCTCAGAGAGTAGAAAAATAAAGCCAAATGTTAGGAACTATGAAGAATAAGGAAAAAAAAAAAAAGAAAACTTTCTCTGACTGAGGTAGTTTCTGATTTCATGTTTGGTCTGCCCTAGGCATCTGCTTTTGGTCATTACTAGAGACAGGATACTGGCACCCAGTATAGCCATCTTTAATGCTTTTACCAATATGCCTCAGAGAATTAAGCAATTTCTTCAGTAAAAAGTATAAAAACCAGACTACTATAAATAATATAACTAAGCCTAAGTACATCAGGCTTGTTTTGATTTCCTATGAGGTTTTTTTTTTTCCAATCTATTTCATTTTTCTAATCCTAGATTGCAATGTTGTTTTTATTCCATTTTATATCCTCTATATTTCTCTCCTCAAATGCTCCTAATATGTTCCTCAAAACCATGGCTCTGACTAGGAAGGCCAAGGAACATCAAATCAACTGTATTGAACTTGTCTGAGTCTAATTTGACTGGCAGCTTGCCTTAAATATTATTTTGCTCCCTGTGTATCCTTTTGATTTTATGATAGAAATTTCCCTGAAGCAGCACTTACTTACATTACGATGCTTTCCCTAAGACAGGTTAATTGCTATTCTTTTTAATTATTCTCTACACAGCTTCAGAAGGTTTGTCATAATATACCTTTATGGTAATATATTTCAAATAAGATTGGAATGAGGACTGGACCATTGAAACAGAAAGTAAAAAAAAATTGTTTCTAGGTAAATTAGTTTTTCTCATCAACTACCTTGGAAGAAATTTGCACAGCATAATGCATTGCATAGATCTTTTGCAACTATGCTAGGAACAGCTTATTGAGAGTGGCAAATAATTAAAATAAAGTTTGATAGGGGAAAGATGCAAGCATATAAAGAGTCATAAAAATCATAAATTTTTTATTAGATGCAATTCATACAGAAAATTGGGCTCCTTCAAGTAGTGTCCTCCTTCTGGTGCTCCTATGCCAAGCTCAGAACTAAACAAATTGAAAAATTGGTATAAAATTAGGTCCCAGCCTAGAAAATTTCCTCATCAGTTTACTGTAGGTTACCAAAGAACATTATCTGTATAATAAATCAGGGTCTATGTTGGCTTTTGCCAAGTTATTCTTTATCTTCCCATGGCCTTTGAGATGTATTTTTTTGTTTTGACTTATGATATTCTGAATGAGGCACAGCTTTTCTGTTACTTTATCTATTTCCCTCTGCACTTGAACAAACTAACTTTACCTTGTCAAAGCCCACATGCCTCAGGAGTCTTTAAGGGCACAGTTTCTTCTGAGATGGGCACAGACACTGGCAGGATGAAGCTTCATTACTATTTTAGGCTGATCTAGATCTGTCATGTTATCAATGGCATTGGCTGCCCCTCGTTCCTACTCAATCTTTTATTACTGAGCCCTTCCTTGTCCCATGCCAGTGCTGATCTGGTCACAGCAATGAGTTGATTACAACTAAAATATGTTTAAAAAACTGTATTACTTTTAAAGGGATTGTCTCTCCCGCATGGCTCACCAGGCAGGTGGAGGAAGGCAGCCAGTAGCCCGCGGGATGTGTGACAAGGTCTCATTCAGGCTTCTTGAAAGAGCAACCAGAGTCAGCACAGCTTTACTTGCCTTCACGGCAGTCCCTCAGCTCTGCTTCTCTTCAGCTGCAACATTCAGCTCCTCTGTCCTCTTTGAATCCTTCCCTCACCATCCTGCTGGGTGGCTACCATTTTTTAAGCATCAGAGAATTTTGTAAGTTTTAAGGACAGAAGACAGAATTCTACATTTTGCTTACTCCAGATGTTTGGGTTTCATACACATACCTTACTATCACCCCCAAAGTATTTGAGTTTATAATCTTAGATGTGGTTTAAGATGTATACACAGCACTTACAGGTCCCACATCTTCAGCAGAACTTGTAGCATTATCAGACTGCAAATGTGTGTGCATCTGCTCAGCCTTGCATCTGTGACTGTGTCCTTTGGGTCTGCCATTGTAAAGGGAAGCCAGGAGGATGTCACCCAATTGCTATATCCTTAATTATGTCTATGCAGACTTACATACCCATATACAATACTCTCCAATTGTTGGAAAATGCACACAGAAAAAGAAGTACCATCAAGCTGCAGGTCTTTCAACAGCCTCAAATCTCAAACCAGCCCTTTCTGCTGGGATTTAGACAAGTTCAATAACAAGGAACACAAAGTTAAATTACAGAGGTCAGTAAACTAATCGGAGGTTAATCTCTAAGGTCATGTCTTAAGTGTGGTTAAAGATATTTTTAGTGACTTGTTCTTACAAAGTAAGCAATGCAAATACTGGACATATATCCCAGTTACAACAATCTTGGAACATAACTGACTGTCTGAGCATCATTATTCTGCCACGGCATGAGGTGGTGTTACTTCACCCCATAGTAAAAGAGTATGGAAATGACCATGGACTAATCATGGAAAAGAGAAATTTTTTTGTCTAATTGCTTTGGGAAAACAAAGTCCTACTGAAAACTTCTACTTTTGAAATTATTGACTTTGCTAGCATATGCACAACTTCAGACAGAGAGATACTAGCTGACATACAGACAGTAGTTAATAACATGCGGGACCTGGACAGAAAATAAAAGGTATTAAGGTATACTCACTTCTCATGGGACTTTATTCCCTTCCACAGCTCAGGCATTGAAGTTATGTATCATATTCTTAGAAAAATATGCAATTGGCCAATGTATGTAGTGATTTACAGATATGGAGAAAGAAGTGAAGATTAGTGAAAATAATCACGCTGACTGATCCTGTTTCTTATGTGTTTTACACGTCTTAGTTCATATAGCGATGCTGCTCCAGTTTCGCATTACGAGGGGGACAAGATCAGACTGACTTGGGTTGTTGAACAGTTGGGGTAGATGTTCTCCCACAGCTGAAGAAGGCTGCATGCCTTCCTGAAAGTCTGACGTGCTCTTCCCTGCATCTCTTCCAACGTTTTGGTGGAAAAAGTCCTTAAAGAGACAGAAATTGTTCCATGGCTCAATTTCACAACACACCTGGTTCCTGAATACAATGAGCTATTAAATGAACTTCCAAGGAAAATATTTCAGGAGGGGGAGGGATGGGAGCTGGACATCAAGGTTAGAAGTGATGCATCTTCAGGTCTGTACTTACCAAAAAGAGTTTTCCATTAGCTAAGGCTCTGCTAAAAAGGTCTCGATAAAGCATGTTTTCCATTTGTTTTCCGTTAAATACAAGCTGTAGTATACACCTGAATGTGGCATAGCCTTTCAACAGGAAAATATATGCCTGCTTAAATATTAAGTTCCATGAAATAAAATTGTTATTCATTTTAGAAGTTTTAAATAGGTGGAAAATAAATAGTTGTCTATGATGTCTTGCTTTCCTTAGAGAAGCAAAATTATTCTCTTTTTTACAGGAAAATTTGAAAGGTAGATTTTTTTAGTGCTCTTCCATTTGCCACATTTTTTAATTTATAACTAACATGACTCGGTTTAATTGAAGGCAAAAGGATATAGGAGAGATTGTGTATTTTAATGGTCTGCATAATGATAAAATACCAGCAGAAACAGCATAAAAACCAGAGAGAAAGTATTTGTTGATGTGAATAAATATTTCCAATGAGAAAAGGAAACCCTGACTTTGGGAGGAGGAAGGGATCATGAGAGAAGAGAGAAGGAAGAATAGGCAAATGAAAGATACCTTTTAAACATTTACCTAAGGGTGTGCAGAAGTGAAGCAATTTGGCTAAACTCAACATACTTTTTGACTCATATCGGATGCAAAACCACACAACCAGTAAACCTCCAAAAAGTATAAATGGACATTGGTCTTGATACCTAAATTACGGGTTGTTGTGCTGGGACAGAGTTAATTTTCTTCATAGTAGCTAGTATGGGACTATGTTTTGGATTTGTGCTGAAAACAGTGTTGATAACACAGGAATGTTTTCGTTATTGCTGAGCAGTGCTCACACAGAGCCGAGGCCTTTACTGCTTCTCACCCCACCCCACCAGCGAGCAGGCTGGGGGGCACAAGGAGTTGGGAGGGGACACAGCCGGGACTGGTGGTGAGCAATCGTTTTCATTTGCATCACTTGTCTTCCTTTGGTTTTATTTCTCACTCTTTGTTATTTTACTTTTCATTACAATTTTTTTACTTTTGTTTTATTTTATTTCATTTATTAAACTGTTCCCATCTCAACCCACAAGTTTTCTCACTTTTACCCTTCCACTTCTTTTCTCCCCATCCTGCTGGGGGTTGAAGTGAGCGGGTGGCTGGGTGGTGCTTAGTTGCCAGCTGGGGTTAAACCACGACATTTGTCCATGGTTCAGTTCTCCTTAAGCAAGAACAAAAGCCCTGTAAGGATGAATCGTCTTTCTGACACCAAACCAGACCAGCTGCTGCAGGGGCCACGCCAGGGCCACCACCTGCCCTTTGCAGGGTTTGCATCACAAGCAGCTCACGCCTCTGACAAATATAAAGCATTTAGCATTATAATCAGATAATTTTTAGCCAGTCCACTTGGAGGATATTTTTAACAAAAATGCATGTAGTACTTACTGTTGTTCAAAATAAACATCTACTGTTGAACTAATAATGTTTTTATTGGGTTGTAAAATAAAAATCTATAGACATCTTGCTGCAATTTAATTTATATTTAGGTGAAAATGTATAGACTGGAGCAGAGCAGTCAGTAGTTTCGTCTACATACAGTTTTTATGTAAGAAAATTATTTCATAAGAGTACAAGCTTTAGGAATTCACCTGAAAGTAAGCTAGTGCAGTATTGCAAGAAGAGCATTTCTTAGTTGTATACTTGTGCCAAAACCAGTGAAACCTATTTCAAATTAGACATAGAAAGCAATTGTTTTACTACTAGTTTGGATATCTCCGAATCAAACTCAAGGCTACACTTTGGATCCCTTTCTTTCTCTCTTCGCTCATAATAAAACCATCCATCACGTAAGTTAAGTAAGTCTCAGCATTGCCAAGGAAACCACAGCCCTATGTTGTACGTCCCACTTATAATTTCTGGATAGCCATGAACATCTTTTGCTGTGTGAGGTAAATGCATGGGGATACTATGTCTGCATGTTGTCTGGGTCTCCATTGCTAGTGCACGGCTTCCAATGCCTTCTGCTACGAGGCAATGTACTGGTTTTGCATAAATAATCCCCGTCATTACCAAAAAGCTCTGATATGTCTGAAGCTGGCCACAGAGTTCTAACACAAAATACAATTCTAGCTTAAGTTGATCTTTTGGTAAGACAAAGTAAAATCGAACAACTGTTCAACATGGCATATCTTTTTCAATGTGTAGCTTGTATTTTTCAAACCTATACAGCTAAATGAAAAGAGAGAGGCCAGCACCTCCTGTGTGGCTGAGTTTGAAAATATTATTTTCCTGAAAAAGTAAAAATGCCGTTTATTTATATGATTACTGTTCTAATATGTTTGTTAAATGTAGTTTAATACATGCAAGCTTTCCTAATATTTCCTCTGTATGAGGATTTTTGGGGGGTTTGGTGGGGTTTTTTTGCTTGGGTTTGGAGGGGTTTTTTTTGTTCTTGTACACCTCTCTTAGTACTCACTGTTATTAGACTGGTAAGGTTTTGTAAGAGAGCTCAAACCCACTCAGAGGGAAAGCCTTTAGGCTTCAGAAAGAGCAGTAAGTGCTTGCAAATGCTCTTGTCTTGGTCTGCACCATGCTTTATGAGGATTGTACGTGACCTAACACAGATAAGTGAGCTTGCCTACCTCAGACTGTCTATTCCCAATTAGTAGGCTTAACTCAACAATATTACTTTTCAACTTCATCTTACTCTGAATCTCAAGCGGAGGAGAACAGTATTTTTTAACAAAATAATACATTTATGGAACAGGGTTTAACATTGAGACAGAAGATTGTTTGATTGTAGAGTGAATCTGTTACATTTCTCTGCTTTCCACCTTCTTTCCTTAGCACAGTAGGGTTTATTCTGGAATAGAAAAGGTACTACTTTTGTGCAATTTTTTTGTCAACATTTTGTGGTTGTTCTAAGTCTGTTATTTGGGGGCCTTTTCCATGGAATTTAGACATTCCAATGACACTTTGTAATTTGCTTTGTTCAGGAAAGATTTTCAGTCACGCAAGTAGCATACAGGCAAAGAATACAGAAGACCAAAATAAATGCTTTTCCAAACAGCAAGATGTTTATATAGAAGGCTTACCGAGAAGTGATGTAATTATGGGAGGAATCCAAATATCCTGTAGGGCTCTAGTGGCCACATACAGCTTTAGTGAATAATTCTTCATGTTGTTCAGAATACCTATTCCAAAACCAAAAAACAGAACAAAACCCACATGAAAACTAGAAACCTTTGTCCTGCAATTTTCTGGACCTCTAAAATATCACAGCTAAAATAAAATCTGAAGTAGAACACTCTCTGAACCTTCAGAAAAATTTACTGTTTCAGTGCTTTTGTTGTCATATTTCAGTCTGTTACTACAAAAATTTCACTCTGGACAAACACTTATTTATTTGTATAATGGTACTGCCCAAGTGGCACAGGCAGTATAAGGGATAGGCGTTGCATGTAGACTAAGCATTGTGTGCACAGACAATAAACGACATGCCCAGCAAAAGAAATGGCAACATAAGTATCATTCCCATCAACTAAATGCATACAGTTAACTTTGTGCTATTAAGGAATATCAAAAAATTAATCTTTGCAGAGGCAACAACTATTTTGGTTCTGTTCCATCTCTGTTAGCAGTAATGAGTTCAACAGAGAACACCATGTAGGCAAAGGATTCATTGCAATATTGGCAATAGTTAGGGGCTTGGAGCGTTGCTTTTCTCCCTGTGGTAATAGGAACCTCTCACTAAGAAATACCATCTTTACTTCATTTTCAGTATATGGGGTCCTCACATCTCTGATTTTTCTGTTATCTATTTCCTGTGTCATATTTATCATTTGCAGACACCCACGTTCCAGGCCAGGAATGCTATCTGGGGTGTGTAAGACCTACATATCGTGCACAATGGGACTGTAAGTGAGTAATGGACTATTACTTCCCTGGGACTGCAATCTGCAATACATATGGCATTTCTAGTTCTTGCCAGCTTAACCAGAGCATTTTATTTTTATGAGTGATTGATCAATAGGGATTGAAGTGTGCAATGAAATATCAATAACAGTAGGTAAGATGGTTTTCCACCTAGCCTGTTTTTATGGCTACTGTAGATCACTTTTTCCCGTGTTCCCAAAGTACCTGTCTTCTAGCAACTCATTACTCAGACATACAGTGGAAAATGGAAACCCACCCACAGTGATGACAGCTAAATGAATATGCAGTATAATGCAAATAGCTCCACATGTTAAGTGGAACAAAATTAATTTTCCTATATGTGCCAGGGCATTTTCAAGTAAGTTTCACCATTATGGAAGCATAAAGCCAGTAACTCTGTCTTATAGTTGAAGATACAGCAGAGGAAATTTCACCAGAGTACCCTCACAGTATTTTGTATAGAAGTCATGTCTTGACCAAGGCTACAGAAGGCAGAAAAAGACAGCAACAACCAAAGGTTGAACTATCATTGAAAATA
>VYZV01041430.1:0-24627 GCA_013401275.1 Pandion haliaetus | reverse complement strand
CACCCTCCGGCACGGAGGCCCTGCGCCGCCCCTCTCCTGATTCACCATGGCCGGCGGCTGCGGCCCTGGGCAAAGCCAAGCGGAGTCCCCTTTCTCCGCCACCTCACGCGCGCCGTTCCTAAGGCACGAAACCCTGGCCGTCGACCTCACGTGAAAAAGAAAAGGGACCACAAAGTCACGGTTGTTGTTTCGAAAGGAGGAAAGTCTCGTAACTGTGTCTGGGAAAGAGACGACTCTCTCCGCACAGCTGGGCAGGAGGTCTTGCGGGATGGTGTTAATGGTGGAACCTGCAGCCAAACCTCGCTGACTGTACCCAACCGAGAGAGCAGAGCACCCTGCCTTATTTCTAGCCCTAATAAGCTGTGACAGTTCACATTGGGTTTAGTAAATAGACGGTTGCCAAAGAATCATTTCCAGTTATTGTCAAACATGGTTGGAGACCGTATTCACTTTTTAAAGACAACTATTGATCTGCTGTTGCACAGTGGCCATCCGTTTCATTTATCCCCTATGCCCCTAAGAGCAGTGTCACAAGTTCCCAGTTTAATGGAATTAGATCATTTGGGCGATTGCCAGTCCCACGTGAGTTACTTTAACTCGTCTGCTGCCGCGTTGCCCGTCCCTCACTGTGACTCACTGATCCCTCTGCAAAACCTGCTTGATCCTAGCACTCTTCTAAAGTCAGTAGTGCGTTCTCAGACTCCAGAAGCTCAGAGGTAAATGTACCTTAGCTCCTGATCTCAGAACAGTGGTACACAAATCAAGCCATGAGGCTTAACAGAAAAATCAGAGTATCTTTCACTGCGTCATTGCCACAGTCACATTCGAGACTTTTGCACAGAGTTGAAGAACCGTAATTTAAACAGATCATTTGAATTAGCACTGAAGAAATAGCCATGACTTCTGAACAAAATTTGGTTTTAGACATGTTAACTGACCTTGCTTTTTGTGAGCGTTTGTGTGAGGAAAGTTTCCTTCATACAAGTGCTACAGAAAAATAAATTTGGGGCCCACTACTCTATCTGGCTGATCACAAAACAGAAATGTATTCCACAGTGAATTAAATTCTTTTCATAGGGAAAAGGAAGCTTTAACATTTTACCTTCTTTGGGTGGTAAATACCATAGAATACTACTATGTTTCTGAAAAAAAAAAAAAAAAACCCACAACAAACCAACCCCCCCAAAAACCCACACATCAGATTACTCTGACAGGCCCAGTAGAACTTCAAGGCTCACAGAATATATAACTCATGAAATTTAAGCTGTCAGATACAAAAATAGCACCAATACCCTGTAATTTAGGTGACCAATCATGCAGCCTAAGTACCTTAGCATTTAATAGATTAACAACAGGGAAGAATCAGATGATGATTCATAGGCTAAAACATGTCCTATGTAGACTTTAAGCAGCACCAAAAAAAAATAATTTGCAGGGAAAACATTCTTCAACCAGCCTTAACTGTGATCTCTGTGGCTGTTCCTATGACAGAAAGCAATGCTAGTGGTTCTTCAACTAATTTGTATTAAAACACCTCCAACGGTAAAACACTCACTGACATCAGTCTATCGTCCTAGGCAGAGGGACACCAGAACTACCCATGCACAATGGCAGACTGCTCTGTCCTTACCAACTCCATTCTGTATGCTGTCCCCTGAACTCAGCACCTCCAGAACTGGACTCCAAGGGTATTAAACCCGAGGAATTTCAGCTCCAAGCCCGTCTGGAAATCCCTGTGTTACTCTATTAGACTCACTACTGTCGTCCACTTAGCCTGGTTTTATGCTGTTTCTGAGTGAGGTAACCCAGCAGCTCGGTAAGATATAAAAGAAGTCAGTTTTTTTCACTTGTCCTGCTTGCTGAGTGGTGATGTATTTATCCAGGGTGGTCTTCTCTGCATCCTCACAAGTTTTGGAACTCCTGTACTGTCACATCAAAGCAGCAGCCTCGGCCACAGCAGCTCCTACAACTGGTCACATGCTCACTAGAGGGGACACAGCTATTAAGGTAGCATTTACCACCCTCACAGCCGTTGCACATCCTCTAGAGCCAAGTAAGCAGACCAGACAAAGTATCTCCTCGCTGTAATCATGTGAACTTATGTCCCTTCAAAGTCACTAAAACCCCACTAAAACGCAACTCGAAGTTATCACCACCACCATAAATGTCCAAACCTAAATTCTCATTTCAAAAATTACCACCATGATTTCCACTGGTTAAATCCCTAGGGGGTAATCAATATTTCTTACTAGCTTTTAACATGCTACTCTTCCATTCCAGGGGCTATCGCCTGTGATTCTGAACCACTGATAGGAAAAGAAATAACTAAGGTACAGAAGATAAGTAATTTCTTACATTTATAATAGCAACGTTCTGGGAGTTCAACATCTTGAAAGTGAGTGGGTGTGCAGACAGAGTGTAATAAATACAGAGGTCTTTTAAAGAGCACTGTATAAGAAAGTCCCTAATAAATGGTAGACAAATACTTTTCTCTCAGTCATGTGCATGCTCTGAATGTCAAATCAATTTTGGTTACACAATATTACAAATTATTCCTTTCTTGAGCTGGCTTAACAACAACAATAAAACTACACAGAATTTTTTTTTGCCACGTGAGATTTTAAAAAACTGTTTCTATCATTGCAAATTTATTTTTTTTCTTTTCTACAAAACTATCTAGAGCATTTGAAATAAAAAAATTCACTTCCATGCTATATGTTTTAGGGGAAGAAAAGGTTAGCACATTTTAAATTTACCAGTGCTATACTGCCCCTTCCAAGTCTGTAATGTTTTGGAAAATGGACTATTTAGCAACTGATCTTCATCCATACTTAATTAAATTTTAAATGAAAATTAAGAGTGAACATTTTAATGAAAAATTAATATGGGTAATTTTTGAAACCTGGAGAACAAAAAATACTTTATAAAAAAAAGGGGGAACAATGAGTTTATCAACTAAATTTACCAATTAGGTTTTTTTCTTCTGACAGCTTCAGTAGAAGAAAAATTATACATCAGAAAATGTGAGTACTATTTTGCCAACATTTAACAGGATACCCCGATAGCCAGTTAAATTCCCTGATCATCTGAAATGACCCCATATTTCAGTTCATTGAACAAAACCTTTGTACTTAAGGTTCCATAAAATGACTGGGCGATATACATTCCTACCCTGTTCACTTAGAATTTCACCAAATTCTTCTCACTGCAGAAATCAGCAAACAAACATTTTCAAGTTGCAGAATACTAAAGCATTACATGGGCAGTGACAATTCCTGCATGGGAAAAAGGGGTCCTCAGAAGTAACCCTTAATACCTGTAGACACCAGGTTCAAAATGACTGGTATAAAGAGAATGTTGCACGTCAGTGATTTTTCAAGGCCAAAACTTGCCATAACTTACCCAGACAACATCACTGCAATAGACGCCTCATCGGTGGATGATGTAGTCTGTTTGGGGCAGAGCTCCTGCTCTGGCTGCTCAGCACTACTTCAGGGGAAGGGAGGTCATCTTGAGATTTCTGTTCTTTCAGCTTACCTCGCCTGACTGCCAGAACTGCAGAGATGAAGGAAACAAGAATATGGGGCTCTCCAGTGTTAGGACTACGCATTCCAAAAAAAGGCTCCTGACTACTAAAAGAAAGGTGTTCACATCATTTGCACAACTACTTGTGTCAGAACTTAATTTGGCTCAGGTGCTTGTTTTGGTCACTATTAGGTCAAATTGGACCCCACATCAGAAATCTTTGATTGCTCTTTGTTGATCCTCCTACAAAAAGGGCATTGTAAAAGTTAGCAGCAATTATTTTAACCTCATCACTATGAATGATTCTGTTTAACTGATTCTTAACAAAATTGAATATAGAGA
Organism: Pandion haliaetus; assembly: GCA_013401275.1. Taxonomy (NCBI): domain Eukaryota; kingdom Metazoa; phylum Chordata; class Aves; order Accipitriformes; family Pandionidae; genus Pandion; species Pandion haliaetus. The sequence goes on along the minus strand of VYZV01041430.1, from coordinate 20,760 downwards.
ATAATCCAAACCGCAACTCATATCAAAAGTGATCAGTCAGGAAACGGGCAGACAGTGTATACTGCTTCACTGAACCTGACAGTCCTTTGCTAAGAGATACAGCACTGCAAACTTCCCTTCATTGTACTCAACAAGATTTTGGCTTACGCACAAAATACAAAGTCAGGCCTCCAAGTAGTTGTAACCAATCTGATTCACTCATTTACACTAGTGAAAGATCTGAAATCAATATACTTATTTGTGCTTGCAAATCTTACAATGTTATGTGGAGCATCACAGGACCAGGTACTTTTTTTACAGATTTCTTAGAGATTCAACCCTGAAGTCATGAATGCATCAGACTTAATTATTTTAAAAGATAGTTAAAATATTGATAACCCCTTGGTTGCAGAGGATAAACCAAAACCATGAACTCTGAAGACTGCCCCAAAAAGCTAGAGGGAAATGAAAATAATTGATTTTAATCACAAATTTATAATTGTTACTGTTACGGACTGTGGCTGCTGGTACAATTGGGATACCACACACCTAAGTGAGAAGGCATCCTCTCCCTCCCTAATGAAATACAATGCCCTGTGGCGGTGCCTAAACTGCAGATCCTCTCCCTTTCTTCTCCATGGCCTGGTTCCCAGGTGTGCCTCCGTGGTGTACTCTAACTGGACCTCAAGTGTGAGACATCCCTGCATGGACTTCCTTTAGAAGATAACCCAAGTGGTAGCTGAAGACAGGTCATTGCAAGCTGTGGTAAATCTGCTGGTCTGCATAATCAAGATACCAAGACTAAAGCCACACCACCGCCTGTGTCTGCTGCAGAGTTTAGACAACTTTTCCTGTAAGGAACTGAGTAAAACTAATGGGGCCTGGATTCCTATGAACTTGTACTTGTGGTCGGATTCTCAAATGTCTAATGAAATCCAAAAGAGCTCCATAGTGCTTTCATGATGCCTCTTGCACAGATTCCTGAAAGCCTAATGTGTGAGCTCTGCTTGTAGGCACTTTGTCAGCATAGCTACTAGTAACAACTCTCTCTTCCATACTTTTCTGAAGCTTGTGGACACTTCATTCCTTCAGAACTGCTACTCCTCTCAGAAATTTGGCTGAAGTTTTCCCAAGAGTTTCGACTTCATGAGGATGCCCAGAAAGATGGATAAACATGGTCAGAGACAGACACCATGACTGCATTAGCCTCTTCCCTAGGAAATCAAGCTAAAAGAGATAAGATGTTTGCAAACTATGTCCTGAACTTGTTTCTGTCATGTGGGTGGCTCTTGGTTTTAACATAAAACACCAACTGAATTAAATAGACTTTGATAAAATACAACTTATTTAAAAATGTATACCTGAGCACTGCAGTGCTTCTGAGCTCAGAGTTTTTAAGACACTGACAAGAATGTATTTTTTTCCAATCTATTTCAATTACACTTTTATAATTGCAGATTAATGGCAAGATTAGTCTATTTTATCATGATTAAAACTTGATTAACATATTAAATAACCATTGTACACTAATTAACTCTGTTAAATGCAATGTCCAATACATTGCTCTACTTCTGTAGACTTCTAATGAAAAAGCCACTATCATGAGTATGGTTACTTCTTATACAGTGCTTTTAGGATCTAACACAGAGTTTCACTATGGACTGAACACCTAAAGCTATGATTTTGATAGGCAATTTTAGAAGACTTTATTTTGAAAGAAATGTGCAGATAAGTTACAATATAAACAGAAAAAGAATACATGATTTACGAAATTCCAAACATGCCCTATGCAATCTGAACACTGCGAGGATACAAAATTTACATCTATATTGTTTAGTAAGAACAGTATGAAGATGAATTTTAGACAACTTTCCAGGTCAATTATGTAAAGTGGCATTACAGTATTTGACAGGATACACAGATGAAAAGCTATTAATAGTGATTTGTCACTATTTCACAACTATGGACAACTCTAGGCAAGGCTTTTAACCAGTGGTTAAAAACTCTGTTGTGTCTACATCTTGCAGTGACTTTTTAGTCCACTGAAAACACTTTAAACATCCAGTTTCCTCTGTCACGAGCACTCACAGGAACTCAAACATGCATAGCCTGGTTTTCCTGTGTTGCAAACATCCTCTCAAAATACAAAATGGGAGCAGCAGTTACTGTAAGCCAACCCATTTATGCCAGGTTTTCAGCTTAAATACAGCTGGGGTGTTTTGTGCACAAAAATGTATGGACAGAACTGAAGTGATTAAAAAAATGGATTTTTAAAATCTGCCTGTCCATTTCATGTGACGTTTCAAACGTGCAATGGGTGATGACACAAAGCGCTCAAGCCCAGACTCATCTTGTCTAACCTGGGGCACTTAGCTGAGGCACCTCCACTTTCTCAAAGGTCACTGAAGGGACTCATGCACCTCCACATGCCAGTTTAGAGACTAGTATCAAAATAAAATGGCAGAAGGTCTTGCTGCGGTAGAAATGAGTAATAGCTGCATATGCTGAATTCAATAAAAGACACAGTTGTACTTCAAGAAGATGTATGAATGCACAGTAAGGATTTGCCTGTTTCTTCCCCACCCTGGTAGCATGTCTTCCTACTTTTCCCAGTTCAAATCCTACAACCTGACAAAAACTTTGCAAGAAGGCAAGTAAACTTTCAGCTTGGTGTTATATAGCATCTTTCCAGATCATTGCATCCACACAATACAGACTTGATGAAGAGCAGAAGCAAACAGTATGTCAGGAAGCTGCAAGCTCCTGGCCCTGAGGCACGAAGGGCCTGGAGCTGAAAGCGATAACATAGCTAGCAGGGCAGAGCTTCACCAGACAGGTGACATGTCCCATTGTCCTCAAGCAAGGCAACCAGGGCAGGTCCAGGGTTGGTGGCTAGGTTGAATGAAGAGATCATCAGGCAAGTTTGAAGTGATGAGACAGGTCCAAGGTCAAGCCAGGAATTCAATCCACAGGTCAGGATCAGGTTCAGTGGCAGTAGCCGAGGCTAGACACAGACCAGTGGTCACTGGGAAAGTCCATGGTGACAAAGCAGGCCCAAGCTCAAGCCAAGAAGTCAGTCCATGTGTCACGGCCCAGATCAATGGGGCCCTTGGCCAGGCACAGGCATAGCTGTAGCTATGCTGTGAACAGGCACACCTACAACATAGCTCAGGCAGAAACTGAAGATCCAGGGCCGAGTTTAAGTAGACCTCCAGAGCCCATGGGTAGATGGTATGGCTTGAAACCTCAGACAAGGTTGGTCAGGGCCATTAAGACCTACTACTGCACTAAGGGCCTTGACACAGTACAAATGGGTCCTAGGCTACTTTTTTGCAAAAGGACAGAATGTCATGCTTTTGAAGAAACACTTGAATGAAGGGTGCTCCCAGGATTAAAAAACAGGCACACAGAGCATCACATCTCAAGTACTCTTCTTACTCATTTGGCCTCACCACAATGACAGTATTTTACATGTTGGTAGAACAGCATCTGTGCCGCTCCCCAGATAACATACATCAGGTATTGATGATCGGTCATCTGCCAGTCACCTTCACTGGCTACCCAGAGTCCCATGTGCAAGAGACATAGAGGTGCCACACAGCAGCTAGGTTGCCCATGCCTTATAGCAGAGACTTGACCTCAAGAACACTCCTGTATCGAAAAATTCCCAACCAGCACCAGCACAGCTCCTCCTCTGTCATATCACCTGGGTACATCCAAGGGGAGGGTCTCCATCTTGTCGCATCATCATGCATGTCTGTGCTGTGTGATCAGTTGCCTGCACCCCTTTCCTCCCTTCATGTGATCCAAGACAGGCCGTTGCAGACGTTGGGACTCCAGGATGCTGAGAGGTCTGCCTGTGTGGGATGCATTATGCTGAATATTTTCATACAGCTCGACAGAAATGTAAACGTCAGCAACAAGTATCTTTGTCAGCTTTCCAAAGAATGAACAATATACTCATTCACAGACAAAAGGGATTGTTTCTCAACACGGCCTCTGCCTTCAGGCTTTAGGACAATGCCTTTTTAGTGGTCTCCATACAAACTTTGGTTGAAATTATGTTACTAATTGGCAGAATTTTTTAATTAGAGCACCAAATGGCAACCTTAATGCACAGGATATACAGTCATTGGCTTTTATTTTAAATTTCTTTTATTGTATAGAGTAAGAGAATCAACAAGAAGAGGAACTGGTTACTAAAAAAGCATGGTAACTACTTCAATCCCTAGGTATAAACATACAGTAATTAATCAATTAATGTAGCTCACATACGTCAAGGAAAAGATACAGTATACATGATGAAGTCAGCATAATCCTTTTTTACAGTTTTATGAATGATCTAATGTTGTAACTCACTCGAGTTACTCCAGATTTACAGCAATACATAAGCAGAGAGTAGAATCAGAACCTAAATGAAAGAGCTAGCCCACATTAATGAAAAAAAGGCAATGGTTTCTGGTGAAGTTGAGGCTTTGATATTCATTGTGGAATAAAAATGCATCATGGGCTTCCACAGTCAGAGCCTGCATCAGAAAAGCAAACCTATTCAGCAAGGGCCCTTAAAAATTAATTATGTATTCACGCCCATATAACTTTAGCACATGTTTACAACTAACTGTTAGCTTGAATGCATTTGGGAAAAAGAAACAAATTCTGCTGAATTTAGGAATAAGTTAAAATGGTCACAAACACTTTTTAGCTTTTAATACTTTTTTAATGAAAAGCTTTATAATAAAAGGGCATTTTCAGGAATAATTAACTTAACTACTACTAGGAAAGCACTTTTATACCCTCTGATGAACCATTTCATGTGTTACTATTCCTTGCCATGCTTTGAATTTCAAGTACACAATTCTTGGTTATGGTTTCATCAGAATGTTTGTATATATATATATGTATGCACATTATGTGAAGAAATTTATTGTTGTCTGCAGCTGTAAAAGGTAAACTTCAAGAACATTCAGTTCAGCTCAGAAGTCTGAATACATATCCTCATTGTCTGAGCTCCAAAACTGGACTAGACATGTATAAACATCAGTCTCCTTTCAAGGTGTCAGAATTTCCTCTATCTAAACCAGGATGAAATAGTCTTATCTTTTTTTCTTAACGTTTTTTATGCTTCAATTTACAATCTGGAGAATAGGAATACAAAAGAAGATACATTGAACTGAATTTAGAAATGTTAATAAGAATTTTGAGTCCCCAAACCCCCCAAGTCTGATAACAGCTTATCATGTGAAAGTGTGTGTTCACCAGCTAGCTCCCCTATCCATAGGCTTAAATTGCAAGTCCATGGAAATAAGTTATTTGATTCCTTAGAAACAATTAAACTGAATCAATTTCTAGTTATCTTTGTTCATGTTCCTTAAATTAAAAGAGACAAAAAAATTTATTATTCCATAACTGGGTTTTCAGTTGAAGAAAGGATCATGCATTGATGATTTTGAACATTGCTTATACTTTATATTCTCATCTGAAGACTTCCCCTGATGTTGTGTGTGTAGTTGTGTGGCATTGATTTCAGAATAAGCTTCTAAGTCAAGGTGTGATTAGTTATATAGACAGGCTCACTGCACTTTCTTATATCTGAAATATCCCTGGAGGCTTTTACCATTTCTCAGTGTCATAGATGTTAATCTTTATGGAGCTGAAATCCAAAATTACTGAACATAGAGTATCTCACTTACTTCAAGTACAGTACACAATAATCACAAGAAGAATCCTATAATCCAAGATACAAGATGCATACAGAGACTAGTCCACAGTCTACCGAGGTCAAGGCCCATCATAAAGTTATATTGTTCCAAAATCACAAGTTCATTCATTTGCTATGACTTTCCTCTCAAAATTCCTTGTTGGAAAGAAAAAAAAAAAATCTATTCCATAATAACAGCAAAAATAATTTTAAATATCAAACATATTCCATCTTAATGTGTTGTATTGATAGTCCTTTACATGACTTTAGAAGTCATAATAGCGTAAAATCATTAAAAGAAAAACCATATATAATGAAGGCAAATCAAAGTCTTAGCATCTCTGAATGCAATCTGAAATGAAATCTTGATGCTTCAAATAAATACTGAAAGGAAGAATTAGCAGGGAGAGCGGGGGGGGGTAGGAAGGGAGGGAGGGAGAAAGGGAGGGAGAAACAGACGCTTTATAATCTTCAATAAATGGTAGTGGATTCATATTTAAAGTTAGGCTGACACTGCTGCTCAACCACAGGATTGGAATTTAGGAGATTTGGGTTTCATTGCTGCCTGTGTCAGACAAGAAATGTGATTTTAGATGAGCCACCAAAATCTTAGTTCAATTAGATACTAACATATATATTCACAAGAGATATATTAGATGCTTATGTTAGGCAGGTGCTTAAAGCACCTTGCTCAGTCAGGGCAATCCTTACTCTGTCTCCAATCCTACAGCACAAAATGGGAATAAAGGCTTCCTGTATACACCTTTTCCTCTTTGGATTGCCCACATTTCAGAGCAAGGGCCCTTCCTTATTCCCTTGTCCCCCGCTTTCTTTGTACGTCACCTAGCATAAAAAGGCTAGATTATTAAATAAAGGTCTCCAGGCCTTATAAAGTGATATAGCAGTAAGTACTTAGCACACGCTGCATACACTCCATACCAGACCATTTCTTACCGTTAGCAACAACCTTTGGTAAAAGACAACGTCTGTGTACTCTCAGGGAATTTGGACAGTTTTCTAATTAATTTCCGAACATTGGTAGCACAAACCAAACATCAGCAGATCATGCTTAGAGTATTTGGAACACTTCCAACCTCATTTTCTTCTCTGCTCCCTCTTTTACTAGAAGAGGCAGACGGTTAAAATCTCACAACAAAAATATGTCTTTAAAGAACACTTGCAGCAATTGACATTTTTATAAAACTTATTCTTTCATGCTTAGGGTTTGACCTCAGCGACACAATAAATGCAGGAAGCAGATAATCTAGACTTCCGTCCTAAGAATAGTTGAATAAAAGGCACTTTAATGCTAAAGTCTCTCAAGAGCACTTATGAGATAGGGAGAGAGGAACACTTAAAGAAATTATTTATATACTTATTTACTTTAGTATTTACAGCATTACTCTTAAAATGAGCACTTTATCACATAAAAAAATGCATGGTACCTATAAAATTTTACACTGAAAGCAAACCAAATAAATAATGCAGGACTATATTAGAATATCTACTCATGCTGAGTCACAATCCTACATAGGTCCGTCAAGTTTAATTCAGGATTTAGGTCAAAGGTCTGGATAAGAGTCTTATTCAAAGTCTACGCTCTGCAGCTCACAACATGGAGGCAAGACATCTCTTTGCACAGTGCTGTAGGGAGCAAGGCCAGTGATGTCCTGGTGTGGGTCCCAAACGTGACAGTTTTCTCAAATGACCCATACTATTTGCAGATTTGAGAGCTAAGACGCAGTGCCAGGCCCCTTCTGAAAAACGACCTCATCTAATCTTCACGTAATATCATTAAGAAAAACACCACCAAGAAAGACCCTTCTCCCACAACCAGTTGTGGTGGCTTCCTTCATAAAACTCAGATGTGGTCTGCACTGACATCCACAACAGTATCAAGTGCTGCAGTACAAAGCAGAGACTGAGGTTGTCAAATCAACCAACCAGATCCAGCTACCACAACACCACTAATTTGAATTCCACTTCTATGTTAAACATGTTCTTTACTATGGTCTGGTGCTGTCTTCATAATACGCCTCCTACCCACTAAGCAGCCTCTTTGACTAGCTCGGTTACCAGTCTCAGCATATAGACCCTGTAAAAGTCATTATGGTAATGTAATTTCTAGTACTTGCGTTTTCACTATAGCAAAATCTCACAGGGATCAGACCCACTTATGGTCTTAACTAAAACTAGCCATCTGACTTAATTAACATTTAGAATTCATCAAACCTTGCAGGGCTCATACTGGGCTCTGGGGCAGCTTGGCGGTGCTCACATTGGTCTCCTGCTGGGTCTATGTATCTGGTAGCAGTGTTATTCCACCAGATGACACACTTGGTGTGAAAGCAAGGAAAGAATGAAACTAAAAAAATCAGTTTCACAATATCTCTGCATCATGCAACAAACCACACAGCACAGGGGATACAAGGAGGACAGGAGGTAGAAATCTGGGAGCAGCAGGAACCAACAGAAATGTACATTGCCCTTGTAAGTTCGCTCCGTAAATTCTAGCTCAATAATAGTTGTGTCTTTGTTAAATATCTTTCTGTGTAATTCAAGTAAGTTCTGAATGTATTTTTCTTTCTCTCTATACACACACACATTAATATTAATAATAATATTAATAACATATAAAGCTTTGCTTCTCTAAAGGTACCACAGACCATGGAAAACTTTCTCTTAATTAGGAATGGTGTCAAAAGGGAAACAAAGACTTATATTTCAGCCATCCAAAGTATCTAGATTTTTCAGGACCTAAGTTCTAGGCTCAGAAACAGAGCATAGAATGCTCCAATTGACAGACAGCTTTGCTCATGGTGTTGGCTGCTTCAGCTGCGTCTGGGGCAGACCTATGCAACTACGCTTTTTTTTTTTCATGATCTTTTCAATAGCACATACTCTTCACAAAAGCCTGCTTTGCATTTCTTTCTTCTTTGTACCTGAGTGGCACCCAAGTAGTATTCAAGTAACCACCAGAGGTACAGTATCCTTTTGATGAACTTAATGTGTGATGGTTTGATTAATTAGACTTTATGAACTGTTTTATTTTTCTGCACTATGAAAGAATGCAGTTGAATGTATAAACCCTGTTCATTAAGCACTAACATGAGAAGAAAGGCATCCAAGGTGTTTAAACACAGCAATACTGGAAAAAGGAAAGTGCCAGCTGTATAAATATACTTTTCCAACATGCAAAGTGCAATATAAAGGCAACCTTCAAACATATAGCATGAATTTCCCTACAATTTGAATTCTTACCTTCCTAAAGCTTCAGGAATTATCTGGCACTTCGAGGTTCTCCGTTCTTCAGGGAGTTCATTTAATTTCTTTACATTCTTTTTTTGTTTTATAAAGAGAAGGACCATAAGTCCTACATTTTGTCATATTTGAAGACTCTAGTATTGTCAAGACACAAAGCCTGTATATTCTTTTTACTGTATACCAGTTGCTGCAGGCACTGAGAAGGGGAGATGCAAGTGCATGAGAAAAGCAAAAATACTGAATTCCAGCACAAGTCTTTCCTCAGAGAATATTAATTTCCTATGGGACAAGCAACATATTTGGTGGCAGTGGAAATCTGACAACTCTATCTATCAGTTCAACCAAGTTTATCATGAGGTTTAAGCATTTCTTAACTGTCAAACTAAAACATGAACCTAGAAATAATAAACTACATTCTGAAATATCTGCCAGAAAGCACACAGGGAAAAAAAGGATACAAAAGATGACTTCCAAACCATAAATAATATTTCTGCAGTCATGCTTGCATCCTTATTCCTGAAACCAATTTAGAAAACAATTGGACAGGGCACCCTGGGAATAAAGAATCATTTGCCATTAGACTTTAATGTGTGATTACTTAGTAATGTAATTGAAAGCATGACTGTAGCACATTGCCAGCTTTCTATTGCCAGGAGATTACATCATAAATGATACTGAGTATTTAAAATCATTTTTTTATTCCATATTTGTTGTGACAAGAAGTTTTGCTTAATATTTGAATTCATTTTTCTCTCTCAAATACTGCAGGATCAAGGATTTGCAGGAAGGAGGGGTGGGGGAGATGGCTCTCAGTATGTCATATTTTCTCATATTAATCATGAAATAACTAATTGCCATGATTGCTTTGGGAGATTTGTGGTGGAGGCTGGTGATGTCTGAATGTAGGCATATGTAACTGACACAATGATGCACTTAGGGCTCTATTTGTGGCTCTGATACTGTGAATTGGAGTAAAATCTGAGCGCTAAATGTGCAGCCTATGCCTGTCAGAGTAACTCCCTAGAGATGTGCTGAGCTATACCAATTTTAGTCTCCTGCAGACCTGACCCAAACCACAGGTACTCCACAAAGCTCATGGTGTTTAAAGGCTAGATCCTCAACCAAGGTAGCCAGGTAAGGCTGAGTGGGCTTTTAGAGGAGTTGTGCCTATTTACACCTGCTGAGAATCTAGACCTCCATGCAAAGAAGGCTGCACTGACAGCAAAGCTGCAGAAACTCAGGGCTCCCCTTTGCATGGAAAGTATTGACTCAGCAGAGTCTTTCCCTGTGTTGTCTTCAGTCTTTCTTTCCAAGCCTCCTGTGACTTCAACAAATGACACACCAAAAATTCAGAAGGCTTTACTAGTAAGGGGAGCTTGTCCTCCCAGATCACCTGATATGGCTAAGACACCCTGTCTATGCAATTCCTTCCTTCTCCCAGTCCATCTGGTTTGCACAAATTACTGTCAACAGAAAACAATGAAGGGTTCAAGGTTTTTGGCCCACTGGGATTTTCGCCCATGTAGAGTGGGAGACAAATCATGCCCTGCTGATCCTTATTCAAAGAACTTATGTCACCTCATCCACTGGAGCCACACTCCCACAAAACTTGCCCAGCCCAGCGGTCTCCCTGTGCATACACCATACACAAAAGCTATCAGGCAAATTCAGTAGAACTATGCTGCCGCAGAGCTATCATGAAATGCTATATCATGCATATTTGATTGTTTGATGCCTTCAGATCCCCTAAAATATGCATTTCAAATTTTAAGGACTGAGGTTCCCGGGATTTAAAAATCATTCTGACCAGAGAATTCAGGAGGAAACTGAGGAATTGAAATTCACAGTGATTTCCTCTCCCTTGCAGCCCATTCTTGCACGTTTTTCATCAACAAGCAGGGAACAGAGCCTGAATAACGAATCTGGCATTTGGCTCACAGACTTTGTTTTGTCTTTATCCTATTTTACTGAATGTCAGATGACCACAGAGGCAATACAGAACTCCAAGAACAGCAGATCTTTCAAAATGTGATTCATTGTTCGCAGGCAACTGTCTCTCTCTTCTGTCACACCACTAGTACCGAAGCCAGGAAGGAAAGAATAAAACAGTAACTGCAAGGTGGCAAGGACTCTTCCCTGCAGAGGCTGATTCTGGGCTAACTTTCCCGCCAGTAGAAAACAGAACTGCATCTTGAGAGGCCCCCTTCAACTACAACATGCAATTCATTTTTCAAGAGAATCTTTTTATTACAAGACTTCTTATAAAACTTATTTGCTTCCCAGCTGCTTTTACATAGTTTCTTAAACTGTTTTCACAGTATTGAATGATCGGAACAAACCAGATTACTTCCTTCTAATTTGTCCTGATGACCTACTGTGTACGTTAATAAAGGGGTATTTTTTCTGCCTGTAGCTCTGTTTTCACTGTAGAAAGCTATGCCAGTTGCATTAAAATACTTTTAACCTATTCAGTTCATGATAGTGGAAGTACCAGAGCCTTCTGGGCTTTGTAATATAATAGCACCCCTTTATCACGTTGAATGGTTTATTGGAACCAGCTTGTACAGATGATTTAGTTTACCATAGTGAGGCCACTACTGCAGGGCTTCAGTCTCTGTTTGGGGACTCTTCTGTAATTTTCAGTGTTCCCAGTTTGGCCTGGGAGTGGGTTTCTTCTTCAGGGTGTTTGGTGGTTGTGGGGTTTTGGGTTTGTTTTTTGTGTTTTCTGTGGGTTTTTTGCTTTGCTTTGCTTCCTTTTAACTATAACTTCAGTTATCACTTGCAGTCTTTGCCCTCTTGGTATATTCTTAAGATGAGAGCTGGTCCAGATAACGTGCATTTTTTGAAGAGGTGATGACCACTCATTTTCATCAAACACAGGAATTGGTTTTGTCCAGCACAAGTCAGAAACATTTGCCAACTCTATTGCATGTAGAAATACTAATATGAGAAATATTACTAGGACAAGTATCCTCATTGTTCTATAGAAAAGGCGAGCCACGTCAGAGTTCTGAGTTACACAGGGACTGTGTCAGCTAATGAATGTGGTGACTTGATGTAGTAGCTAGCATGAGTTAAGCGCAGCTAGCATGGCTCTTAGCATAAGTCTGTGAATTTTAACCTACTTTTTGCTGTAAAAGAAGTAGCTGAAATAGGACCACCCACCTGTCCCAAACAACTGAACAGTTTTGGTGTGCTCAAGGAAATAGATAGCCAAACTATGCAAACAGCCTGTTGATCATCAAGAAGCGCAAAAGCATCCAGAAGTGTCTGGAACAAGCAGACTGTGAGTGCCACCAATGGTGACAGTAACTCAGAAAAACAGACCACAGTTTATGCAGACTACTCAGCAGTGAGGCATTCTCTACCCAATCCTCTAAGCACACCTAGCAGTACTGCTGTAACCCAGAGTTCCCCAGTACTCCCCAGAATGCCTCTGGGGAGGGGGCCCTACAGCCTTGCACCAGGACCATCCTGCCAGCCCCTGGGAAGGGAGAAGAACCCAGGAGTCCCCATGGCCCTGCAGGAGGACTACGAATAGCATGGCTGGAACCACTACACAAAATAGCCCAACCTTGCCCCCAGCCCATGGCCTCTCTCCCTCAGGACAGGGAGGTTCTGTAAAGAGCCTCTATGCTGATGCACCCAGCTTCTCTCCTGAATTACAGCATCTCTCCCCCAAAAAGCCAGGGAAATTGTGTAAATTGTAAAATTGCATGCATCTGTAATCAAAGTGTCTTAGTATCCAAATCCACTTAGCCTCTACACTGTCATTTGGTCTTAAAGCATAACACTTTGGCAGAAGAGAGCACTCCTTCCAGGGCATTTAATGGAATCTCTGCACATGATAATCTGCGGTTGATCTCATAATATGATTCTGTGTCTGAGTATATTAACAATCACACAGATGAAAAGATTCTCTTTCAGCTTACAGAGGAGTATGCAAAAACATAACATAACTTTCTACAATTTGTTATGATTACACTTACATACAAAAGTACTTTAATTGCATGACAAATCAAGATTTACCCTGAATATATAAAAGAACATCCAAGCAGTCTCTGTGTTACTTTTAAGAAAAATTTTCTTAAGTGGAAGACTTTCACAGACTTTAGTGTAAGATTTGCAGTGGTACCAAAGAGATATTGGCTCCACATTCCCTCTCACCCCAACAAAGTGCAGCTGCCTCCCTTACCTTGAGCTGTCCAGCAGATGGGATTTGGCTCACAGTTTCCCTTGCCTTTGAAGATTTCCTAAAAGCACTTGTCTAGTGCACTCTATCTCTTGAATAATTTTGATGAGGGATAGGCACAAGATATGGAATTTTGCATCCTTTATCTAAAGAAATCCCCTGAAAAGACTGAAAAAAACAAGACAATTTTGAGTCTGCTATTTTTTCCGCTACAGAAGAAAATCTAACAGTAGCAAAGTCTCAGGCCAAACCTAAAAGACTTGCCAAGCATCCTTGTAGCACTGGTTTACAAAAGAATGGGAGAAGTAAGGAGAAAAAGAAAAGGAGTAGAGACTAACTAGTTGTGACTTTCCAGAAGTGTGCTGACGGAGAGAAGCAAACTCCTTCAATGAAAGCACAAGGAAAGGACAAAAAGCAACAGTTACAAATAGCAACAAGGGAAATTCCAACTGGGCATAAGAAAATAATTCCTCACAATAAGCATGGCTAAGCACTGGAACAGTTGCCCAGAGAGGCAGACAACTTTCTGCCTTTGAGGATTTCCAGATCCTTGTGTAAGTGCCTGAACATCCTTATCCAACTTCGAACAGGAACTGAGCAACCTTGAGCAGGAAGCAACACTACATGACCTCCAGAGATTCCCTCCAATCTAAGTTTTTCTCTGATACTTCTATTCCATGTCTGTATGCTCTCAGAGGAAGGGTGATAGTAGGGGTACATGGTTACAGGCTCTACAGTCACTGGTACAAAGGTCACTGGGTACTGTCACTGGTACAGCTCTATCGTCACTGAGAAAACTGAAGAAAATCAGCCAAAAAGACCAAATGACAGACCTTCAAGAAAGTAAATTATTTCTACTGTAAATTAATTCTACAGCAATTATGTCTTGATGCAGAACTACGAGAAATCTACATTGGCCTTGGACAGGATGTTGCTCTGTAAATACCTTAGAAAACACAACCAAAGCAGCTACAGAGATCGACATTCAGTAAATCTAGAAGATGGAGAAAGAATCTATGTGATGTGCATATTAAACCATTTTAACAACTGTCTGTCCTTATGAAAATATTACCCTCACAGTATTGTCAAGATCAGTGAAGCTTGCAGTGTCTACTATACAAGTACGAATTGTGAACATTAGATACCCAGAGCAGAGCTAATCTAGTTTGAACTCATGCCACTTTCTTCCACTACTTGACTTCTCTGGATCAGAGGATGCGAATTGACCTGGACTCCATCAAATCTGGGTAGTTTGTCTAACACAGACAAATTTCTTCTGGTGACATGCTGGTAACTGAGACCACCAAACACATTATTCTACTGAACTCCCGTCACATGTGAATCCAGGTTCACAGAATTACAAGGCAAAGACATAATTCCAGTTGACCACAGAGCCTCCAGTATGTAAATTAGATTTGGCTCATTCTGCGCAACAGAGCTATCAAGTGAACTGGTGAAGCATACCATAAGAAACCAGATACAACAGCCTGAAGTAAACTACAGTTAGTTTGTCAAACATTATAAATATGGTTATGTTGACTTAAAAAAATTATCCCTGCCAGTTAGTCCAATTTGGGGAATTACTTAGGAATGCTAGCTCATGGCTCAAAAAGTTTTGCCATAGTTACAACACATGGAATGTATTAAGTGAATACTCCAAAATTCTTGTGGGATTCATTTTTTATTACAGGTCATGACAGGTTTTTTTATTTTCTCTCTTACAGCTTTTTGTCTTTTACTACATGTATCACTGTACACCACGTGCAGGCTGGGTCCTGGAGAACTCTATCCCCTCATTCTAACCCACAGTCCATCAAACACCACAACCTTCCCCAGTTCAACTTCTATAATCCCACGAAAACCACAGCTATATTACTTTGTGCTAACTTCTTTCTCTCATAACTGAAGTGAATCAGTACTTAGCCATCTTAGGAGCACCATCTTCCTGCAAAGAAAACACCACCAATTAAGCACTTGCTGATTTATCTGGGCAGCTACAGAGAGGCAATGTAAACTCCTACAGTACTGGCACAGATGTCATAGGTCAATATGCTTTATCTACATCCATCCAGCCTCACTGAACTCTACAGAAATTACTCTCACTGAAGAGAGATTCCTACAATTTTAAGATACACTCAAGATCCCCAGAATGTTTTGGATTATCAAAGAGCCTTTTGGTACATTTAAAATAAGAACAACAACATTAGTTTCATCATCATCACTGAATTGATAGTGGGAAATTACATCCAGAAGCTGGAATTGTATCAAAAAGAAATTCCTGTAGAGCCTCACTGTATGCTCTTAAACCACTGCTACTTTTTGCCCCAGAGACAGGATATACTTCAATGATATGTAAAGTAATCTCTGTATACGTTGTGGTTAGGTTTACAATTCTCTTTGTCATTCTTCAAGATAAAATGGTACTAGCCAAAGGAAAGAGTTTATATTAGAGTAGGATGGTTTGGGTTGTGGGTTTTTTCATTTTTGTCTCCACCAGAATCAAGTCTTCCTACTCTAAAAAGCGTTCCATGGAGTTTGCTATTTTGGCTAAAACACTCCTCATTCTGGTATCCACCAGCACAGTTCTGTCAGCAGCATGTACTCTCAGGTTTTACCCCAGTGTCATACAAACTTCTATGAGTAAGGTTAGACTAGATAATGGTATCTTCCTCTCTACACTTCTATTCCAAAAAATAAGATGAGTCATCCTGGTAATTGTTCAACAAAGGAAAATTTCCTAAAACTGTAGCAGCCACACATTGATGGACGCTGTAGAAATAAACTAGCATCAATAATTCTTTTTTTCTGTTTGTTCTGGGCGGGGCGGGGGGGGGGTAGTGGGACAGACAGAATTAAGTTTTTAGGTTTGTTACACATACTGTAATAAAGTACCCTAGTGAGCTCTCTGGAGACATAAATCCTCTTCAGGAACATGTGAACAAACATCACCAAATCATATTCCTTTAGTACGCTAGAAGACAGGGAAAACGCGATTCCTCCATTCACCACCCCAATTCAATGCTGTATCAACGGGCTGATACTGAAAAGTCTACTCTGGTTAAACTTGGCTGTACTTGCTCCTGATACCTCCTCTACATAAAAAGCGAAAGCATGAATCTAAAAATAAATATATAGGTTTCACACCATATTGGTCTAACACACTTACTCTAAGCACAACAAATATCACCTTTTATTGTTTGGTTTATGTTGCTCAGGAAGAGGTCTACGATTGGCCAAAATCCTACCTTTTTTCCACTGGAATATTACCCATACAAGGCAGTAGGTACATTCAGAGACCAGCATTTCTACAACTGGTAAAGTATTCCTATAGAGCCACCAACAATGTATATTGCTGAACATGTGCTTAATGTGGTTAAATCTGACAGTAAACTAATAAATAATACAGATATGTTGAGTTCCTTCATCACACTAGTGTTAAGATTTGGGAAAACTCCTTGGTAACCTCTTTTAGCCAATAATTCTCTTCAGAGTACAGCTGCCTGTGGAACTACATAGAGCCACACTTTATGGAGGCTTTTTCTCAGGGAATTCTGTAGCCCTCAAAAGTTAGGATCAAGGCTCTGTATTTAATCTAGAATGTCCACAAAACCAGTGGGTGGCTAATTCTTGGGGAGAACTCCTGCTGAGGAGGATAGATACCATTTTTTGGTCAGGGTATCCTTCCACAGTTATACCGATGGCAATCATCCACACTGAAGCCATCAAGTCACAAATCACCCCTAGCACAACATTGTACAGTACTGCGAGCAGTCATGATGCAGCAGAGATGATATAATGCATTATCTATCTAAGCAACATTTTTCCAGCTGCTACTGACACTGGCTTTGTTAAAGTCATTCTTTCCTATGGACATTACTGCGACAGTGGCAATCATAAAAGAGTTAACACTTGTCTAAAAATACCACAAAGCCACCAGTAGACACAATGCAAAAGCAATTCACAAAATGTTAAATACTTTTACCCTTCAAGAACCTGCACCCTTTTTTCTGAGGGCCTTATCTGAAAAATATTTGGTGGTCATGACAGTAATGATTGTCCTTTTCTTTGCCCTTTTTAGCCTGGCTATGCTGTAAATAACACTGGCTGAAAAGTATCAGAAAATGTAATTTTAACCATGGCCACTGACTATGAAGAGCTACAGTTTAAAAAATGTGAGCCTTTTTATATTTTTTTTCTTATTGTACATGTCCATGTATCAACATTGTTATATCTCAGTTTTAGAGGCAAAGACAATTAGGAGTCCCCCTGGAAAGCTGCCTTTAGTTGTATGCTCACAATTTATGTCTCTGATAACAGATTTTAGTGACAAGAACACTAAATAGATGGTATTGGTGTTACCATCTACAGCAGAGAATGAATAAACATGACAGACTAAAAGGTTATATTTTAAATTATGAGAAACTGTTGAAGACTCTTTCTTGTATGCCATAGTCAGAAAGTCAGCATCAAATTGAGCAACTCTTCTCATTTCAGATACTTGTGTGCAATTAAAGGATGATGTCTCTAAATAGAGCAGTACAATCAGTCGATAGTAGACAAGTCTCTGAGGGGTTTTGGAAAGGTACAGAGCTGCTGGCAAGACAGGTTCAAATATGTACTTTTAAAAAATATAACAAAATCACATAAACCTGATTTCACTTGCTGACAAGCTACAGCAGATAGATAGCATAGTTTAATCGGACTATCAATCCAAAGCTGTTAAGGTGGACACTGTCATGAGTAGAGCAGTTAAAAGAATGATATAGGAGAGATTAGAATTTAAATTAGAATCTGATCAGAAGTTCTCCAGTACAAAATTGCTTGGTTGTTGGTTTGGTTTTTTTTTTTAACTTCTTTGCAAAAAGGCAAATTGTCAAAACACAAGCTTGTTTGAAAGGAAGGTTTTCAGAACATTTTCTTTACAGACCTATTTTTTTTTCCTTTTTTTTTTCCTTAAATAAAGAATTTGTGAAATTTCCATTCACAGTGAGCGACTGAAAGGGATGGAGCACTGGAGTGACTTGAGAACTTGGGAAAAGGGCAATACTTCAGGAGTGAAAATAAAGGACAGCCCTTCCTGTCTATCCTGGCCTGGGACCATTGGGCATCCTCTTCTTACCTTCCCCACTGTCAAAAAGTGCAGCGAGGGCAACAACAGGCTCAACACCGGCTTCAGTATGCCAACCCACTGGCAGAAGAGAAAACTGGGCAAGCAAGAAAATAAATATTATAAAAAAACCAGAGAGTACCAACTGCCTCAGGGGGGAAAGAAAGGAAAATTAGGCTACTGGCTGTTGTTGTTATGAACTGTTCCTAAAGATACTTCAGAAATGTGCTTAAAGGTGTGGCATAAAACCTTATTAGGCAAGGAAATGAATGCCATAATCCTCTCAACACCGCTTCTTGGGGACAAACATTTAAAACCAAAACACATTTCCCCCATATCTGATTCTTATCTGGCCTACCATACCAATAGCTAATGAGAAATTAAAGATCTATGCCTTTGGTTATCATTGCTAATTAAAGTACAAAGTAGAATATTTCCATCTTTGTCCATGACTTGAACAGGAGTTCAGCCTAAATAAGAATTATCTAAGTATTGCAGGATTTGTCCCACTATGTTACCTATAATTACTCTTAACCTACATAAATAAGATAACAGTATCCCCAAAGTAAATGAGATGTCAGCCTTCAGCTTGTTTCAACAGCCTGTTTGACCCCATTGAAGGCACTGAAAATCACTGCTGACTTCAATGGACTTAGGATCAAACCCTAAGTCTTTAAACTATTTCAGATTAAAGTAGATTTTGGCAGCTGGCCAAAGAGAAAAAGATTTAAGAGCAGCAGAGGGGTTCCTGGGGATTGGCAGATGACAGGGGTGTGCTTAAATTTTCTCTGTTTTCCTATAGCAAGAGACTTCCTTTANTTCAATCAAAAAAAAAAAAAAGGACGATGTAGTTCATTATAGGAATCTATTTGTTTTAGCATAACTATTGTTCCTGTTGAAGTGTTTGAGTATTTATCTTAAGGGGAGAGAAAAGCTTTATGGCTAGCTAAATACACTCTTAATGCAGGTTAAAGTATCATCTCTTTAATGTTTTTAAGGTTTAACTTTAATGTATGGCATTATTACTTTGTGGAAGAGAAATTAAATGTAGTGGAATCTAATGGCATATGATGTATCTAATCAAAGCTTGAGAGAGAGAATAATGCTTCATGGATAAGAGCTGCCATTCAAATTACAGCATTTTGTATTCCTTTAAATGAATAGATGTTAAGAAGATAATCACCATTTCATGTCTGATATCTTAGTATTGTATTAACACTCACAAACATATGCAGGTCACAGCTTCAGGGTTTGGGTTCCCCCCCTTCCTTCCCCCCTGTGATATTCTAAGTTCTGGAGAGAAAAGCAAAAAAACCACCCTGTGATTTGTAAGGCTTGAATTTGGAAAATTTCTTTCATTTATTTTCATCATTCAGTCTAGATAACTATTTTCTAGATGCTGTACATTGCTTACCCCTCTCTGACAACATGGAGATCCAGTGAATGTCGATGTTTTCAGTGATTTCACTGGGATGAGTTGTAGGAGCACTGGACTGGATGGCATCTTCTAGGCCACCAAGGCCAAACCCAGCTGCTAAGCCAGAGAACTGAAGCCCAGGCATGGGCATTATATTAATGCCATCATAAATTTTTGATATTCAATCATTAAAGGAGTTAGAGGGGTTTGGTTTTGGGGTTTTTTTTTATTCCCACTCTACCCATCAAAGAGACATTCCAGAACCTCATCTCTCAGAACAGAAACTTCCTTCTAGTTTCCATCCTAATGAATTTATGGCTGGTTTATACCCATTTATTCTTATGCCAATGTTGCTCTTTTTCTCTTCTTGGTTTTTATTTCCTGTCCTAGAAAGACAGCAATGGTATCTTGCCCCAGTGCTTTAGGCATAAAAGGGTGATTGTGCAGTAAAGTCTACAGCTGAGTAGCAGAAGACATATCCGCTACTGAGCTGTCCATCTTTCCTTGGGATGGTGGGTTGCCAGTTTCAATTAACCTACTTGGTTATACACAAAATACAAATTTGTCCTTGTCTAAAGATGTTACATTTTGTATTGACTATATTCGTTTAAAATTTACTAGCTTCACTTCATCTAAGCTTCTTTTTATTTGGGAGCTTTGGGGGTTTTTAGGGGCAACAACAGATGAACTTCTATAAGATAATATTAGCCTTCGGATAATTTTTAGTTGTTTCTGAGTCATTTTTATCCACACCTGCATATTCTACAAATTCAATTCCTTTCAGTGAGTGTCCATATGATCATAGAATAATGAAAGATGCATCTAAAATATGGACCATAAACATCTATGAGAAGAAAACAATGGAGAAAGTTTTCATAAGAAAACTTGCTTTTTTCCTTTCAAGAGACCAACTGTTCCACTTTTTGTTCTGTCGGTCAGTTCTGCTGTGACTGAGTTCCTGCTTCAACAGCTACCCAGCCTGGCTAATCAAGTGAACGAGGACCATTTCCATGCTTCTGACTTTCAGGGATAATTTCTAGCTATCAGTAAGTAGGAAATAAAGATGAACAAAGGAGAAAGTGACACAGATCCAGCAAACACAC
>VYZV01041428.1:0-13870 GCA_013401275.1 Pandion haliaetus | reverse complement strand
AGTTTTTGTGGGCAGTCGTTATCCATGATAAATTTAACTCTTGAGTGACATTTTCTCTGCTGCCCCTGCCCCCAAATGCTGTCTTAGTTATGTCTAAACCCTGTGTGTATTATATATACTTAGCAAGGTGCTCAGGTGATTTTAAGGTGCTTTCCCCTTCTGCACTCAATTGTTTTAACTCTGGGTGAAGGTGGTGCAAACCTTAAAAATGATGTTAAGAATCTGATGATTTAGCTCAGACAAGTGGTTCAGTTCAGTCCTGTGAACTTCACACTGTGATAACTGGAGAGCTACTGCTTGTATCTAACTTGCGTATGTTCACAGTGACTCTTAAAGGTCAGCTAGAAACATGCAACTAAATAACGCAGAACATGTCCCTGGATTGAAATTAAAGGGGGGAAAGAAACCTAGCAAGATTAGGCTTGTTGTTGCAGTGTGTTTTCTCCTGAAACTTGTTTAGTAGCTCTAGGGATGCAGTTAATGGGTGTTTAGCCTCATCTTTCCCATATCCTGTATTTATGGTAGTGACTTTGTCAACGTTATGTGAAATAGAAGAGGCTTAACAACAAATACCTACTTTAAGTTGTGGGTTTAAAAATACAGTAAATCAGCCTGTTTAACAGAGGTGATTAATCTTCGAGTAGCCTATTACAGCAAACTGCACTGGTATTTGACACCAATATTTTAGCCAGTTTATCTGTAAATTGCTTCTGTAAGAGATTTATGGCAGCTATACATATTTAAAAAAGGAAATAAAATTTCAGATACTTTTTAACAATGCCGAACATAGAGAGCTTTGCAGAATCTCTGACTGTAGACGTGGTCTTCTCTTCATCTATTGTTACTGTTCTATAGTTTACAACTTCAAATCAATGAAAATGGTTTTGTTTTTTTTAAAAGGGTTTGCTGGATTTGAAGAGTAGGTTTGACCGCTTTCTTCAAGAATCTTTCAATAATGATCGACTCTTCAAGCAGACTATTGCGGGTGACTTTGAGTACTTCCTCAACCTCAACTCTAGGTCTCCAGAGTACCTCTCATTATTTATTGATGATAAGCTGAAAAAGGGAGTCAAGGGAGTAAGTATAAATTAAACTAAATGAAAAGATCACGTTCTTTGCTGTATAAACTTGGATGAAATTAAACTAAGCTACTTCTCTAAGAATTATTTTAATCTTAAGATAAATGGCAATACTGCCTTAAAAAAAAAAGTATATGTAACACATCTGAGCTCATAACACTTTAGATATAAACTTAGAGAAATATAAGGCACAAGGAGACCTCAAGATGTTGTGTGGCTGGTCACCCATCTCTGAAGCAGTATACCTGGATTAATTCTGGCAGATACCCCCTCAAAAAAAATTGGGTTGTTGTAGATTCTGCAGCTCCGTTCTCTCAAAACCTTAAATATCAGCTCCTGAAATATATTTATAGTTTGGCAGTTATTCTCAATATCTAATAATTTCTTTTGAAAATTAACTTGCTGGGTAGGAGAAATAATTTGTCTTTGCCTCTTTATACTGCTTTTACATATCGGAGGACTATTACCGTATCTGTCTCTTCTAGCTTAAGTACAGCTGTTTCTTCAGTCTTACCTCATAGCTTCTTTCATGAAATTTTTTGAGGTACAGCACCTGGAACTGGACAGGATGGTTCAGCTGAGGCTTTAGTGTCTCTGAATAAAGCTGAATATTATTGCATGCATCTTATGCTTTGGGAATCAAATAGTAAATTCTGTTTATTTATAAAATAAGTAATCATTTCACTTGTTGTGGCACTCGACAGGCTTTGCAAAACAAGTCTTAACATTTAAAAGCTTTCATTCCAAGCTAACTTTTCGTACTCCTCTAATACTGGTTTCCATCTATGCTTTTTTTAAAAAATACTAAAAACTTATCCAGGAACTTTCACTATATTTATCCAGGCGTTCTACCCATGCATCGTCTCCTGTCTCCCTCGTGATTGCTTTTCCTTCCATTTTAGATCTGTTTCTTTCTCTGCTCTGTTGAGTTTGTGCACTGTTCATTTGGCTCTGTCATTCACATGTTGGACCAGTTTTGTTGGCTTCTTTAAAGGCTACTGTTAGACCATACGCTTGCTGTGAATTACTTTAAGTATTTAGGTTGTTTAAGACACTTGTGCTGGAAGGTTAAACCCAGGAAATTATTTCTTTCACAGCTAACAGAGCAAGAAGTAGAAACTATATTGGATAAGGCAATGGTTTTATTTAGGTTTATGCAAGAGAAAGATGTTTTTGAACGCTATTACAAGCAGCACTTGGCAAGAAGACTTCTCACAAACAAGAGTGTTTCAGATGACTCTGAGAAAAATATGATATCTAAATTAAAGGTAAGACAGTATCTGCATACTTTTTTCTTTTTTATAAATATGGTTTCTTCTGTTTTTACATCAGGGGTGTATAGATAACATACATCTTGATTGCTGTTAAATACAGATTTGATTTTAAAGCCCCAGCAGAAAATATGAAAGGCTTTTCTGAATAATTTCATGGCAATAAAAGGAAGGAAATAGTGGAAAGCACGTGTGAGGAGAGAGCAATCTAGAAAACAAAACTGATTTTTTTTCAAAATTTGTTAATACTTTCCAAATAGGAGGACAACTCGTTATCTAGTGACTGGATTTGAAGACAGGACTGTGTTCTATCCTAGATTTTCTGTTATTCATAGTACAATTTTTTTGTTGCATGCATTGTTGTTCTTTAGTTGCCTCCATCTGCAGGCTGGTGATAATGTTCAACTCCTTTTTGATTAAGTAGTTCGAGATAGGTTTAAAAAAAAAAAAAAGATCTTTATATCAGTGTCTGGAAACATGTTTTCCTAGGTGGTTCATTTTACTGATTCAGTAGGCCAAGAGATGGAGAAGAAAGTAAAACCTAAAGGTGAACAGTCCTTGAAGCAAGTTCTAATGCAGCTTCTTCCTAAGTGGCATGATAAATGGTTAGGGAACTTCCAAACCAGAGTGATTTCATCCTAAAATCAAACTTTACTGATCCTCATTTTTGACCTTTGTATTCTATCAGTGAGCGAAGCCTGTTTGCATCAGATTTCTCCAAATTCTGAGTATTAATTATCTCTCCACCTCTCTAGCCTGGTGATTTAGAAGGCATGGGGCATACATTTGCAAGATTGATCAGTGGACTGGAACTGCCCTCTTTTCTTACGGATTTGCACAGTGATTAGGATGCTGAAGCTAACATGCTTGCCTTTACCATGTGTGCGGCACAAAGTCCTGTATGTGCAACTGAAATGCCTGTGTTTGTGCACATGTGTCTAGATAGGCATAAGCCCCTTATTCTCAAAAGGTCTGTTAATCTCACTTGGTAACCTGCAGTAAGTGTTTAAAATTACACGCTCTTCGGACAACAGGGTTTTTTTCTGATACAAATAAAGTTCATTTCCCTTTACAGTATCATGCTAAAAAGCAGGTGAAAGTGTATGCCTTGGTCTGATAAGCTTTCACAGATATTTTTTTTTTTTTTTTAAGATGAGATAAGAAGCTAAACAGAAATAAAAATTACAATAATGGAGAAAAGAGAAGGAAAGCAAGTTTTGATATGTGTAGGGTTAGATCCTTATATGAAATACTAAACTTAGAAAAGTTCTGAAGATAATGCAAATGGGAATCCCAGTAATCAGATCACAGAAATGCCATTTTAATGAGATTTATAAACTAACTCTTAGTCTTGCAGCTCACGTATCAGAGGCTCTGTTTTTGTAGTGCTGGCACAACAAGTTATTTTGTGTGTTTTTAGACTGAATGTGGATGTCAGTTCACGTCTAAACTGGAAGGAATGTTCAGGGACATGAGCATCTCAAACACAACGATGGATGAGTTCAGGCAGCATCTTCAGGCAACTGGGGTAAGAGCGTGGGGGACTGTGTGCTTGTCCTTGTACTTCGGTACAAACCCTAGACCTTTATCAAGGCTTGTGGTTTTTGATTTGTTACTATATGCATGTGGAAAGAAAGATTTCGTTAGCATGCTAAAATTACATTTCTTTTACTGTGTTTCTTATCTTACAAACTTTGTTAGTATTTCCCGAAATACAAAAGTCAGTTCGAAGCTTGATCTACAGCTTGAGTAGTGCCAGTTCCATTCCATAAAAACCTGTTTCAACTTCTGTTGTACCCGCCTTCTTCTGAAAGGGCTCTGCAGCCCGCGCCCAGGTGCAGACCCGCTGCCGAGCGGCTCTTCCCGCTTGCAGTCGGCAGGGGGCGGGCGGCCGCCGCTGTGCCTGTGCCCAGCTGTGCCCAGCTGTGCCTGTGCCCTGCCCAGCTGTGCCCAGCTGTGCCTGCGCTTCTGGGGCCGGCGGCCCACTCTTGTGTGCATTTCCAAAATGCCGTGTCACCAGCAAAGTCTTCCCTTTCTCATTCTTTAAAGGTAATCTTTACTGCGACCCGTATTTTATGCTAACAGCAAGAAAAATATTGCACACTGCAGTTATTTGAAAAACATACCATCTCATGTTTAACTTCCCTGATGCAGCTAAAGCCTTTAGTAAGAGCAGGACTGCTGTTTTATTCAAATTGCCAAATGTGAACTTAATTGTTCAATCAGGAAGTATTACACCTTGTTGTAAAAGTGGACCTCTGGAATACTGCATACTGGAGAGATCGTGTGTATTTTGAGATACCAGTTTGCTCTAAACACTTTTTTTTCTATACTGATATTCAGTAGCGCATAATAATATATAATAAAGAACCGAGTAGTTCCCTGTCTGCAGGTAAGTTAAGTCTGTATATCAAGCATGTTTGAATCAGTTTCAGAAATCTGAATGCCAGGAATATGTTAATGGATTTACTCTGTCCAGTGTCCCTGGTTGTGCAAGGTGATCTGAAGTCTTTGCTGTCTTGAAGCAGTGAGCTGAAATCTTCCTCATCAGCATGCTGTGAATCATCATGAGTGCAAGAACGGGATGTTCTCAAAGTAGTTTCAGAAAAGGTTGTAGAGGATATGGATAGATATAAATGTGTTTGTGGACAGGCAGCTTTATTACTGCTTTTTTTCTTTAGAGGCTAATCATGGTTTCCTTCTAGAATGCTTGAAATACTGATTTCAAGGAAAATTTGTTAGAGCATTCCCATTTTTTAGGTAGCATGTGGGCCTTGTGCATGGGGGAGGGCTTGTGTTAAAGATTCATGTAGTTTACACAACAGTTTTACATTAAGTGAGTTAATACATGATGTCTCTAGCTTCTTTTTAGCTATGTACAGCTAGTAAGATGAATTTAAAATGTTAACAGATACTCTGCTAGGCCTTATTTGAAACTTCATCTTTTTCTTGGCAAGGGACCAGCAGTTCGCCTGGTGGTTGCCTTTTGGTCACTCTAATAGTGGCCTTCTAATGAAATTTCTGGAGTACTTACTTAGGATGGGAGTCTATATGTTTCTATTGGTGTCAATAATATTTGAGAGGAAATACAGACAGGAAGATTTCTGGGGTTTTATGTTACTGTTAACTCGCTGGTGATACTGTGTTTTGTATGAAATAGTCCATTCTACTCCCTTTTTAAACAATTTGTGTACCTTGAATACATATGGAGCCTCCTAGAAGAGTCAGGCATCTGTTCTCTAAATAATCCTACCTGCAAAGTCTCCCGCTGGATCCTGTATCCTGAGATACAGGTAGTGCCAAGGATTGTGTAGATAGATGGTTGGTTTGCTATATCAGTAAGTGGGAAGCTCAGCACTAGGGAGAGTCCAAGCTAAGAGATTATGAGTAACTTCTACAACTGCGATCCTGAAACTTCAGTTTGTTGGAGTTTGTAAAGATTGGATCACTTCAAGGCACTTTCCATTAGTTCATACCATTTTTATGCTGAAAAGACATCTTGTAAAATAAAGTGCTTCCAAAACCTTTTCAAGTCACAAATTGCTCAGTGCTCTGTATAGTGTATGATGTGAGGCATTCTAAATTAATGCTCTGTTCTGGTCTGGCTAAGACCAAAAATATTCAGGAAACGGTTGCCATCTCAACTAAGATGTTTCAGTTCCAGATAAAGATTCTTTCTGTACCTTTCTGTCTGCAGTGATGGCACTTCCCTACACTTTGGTTGGAGGGAGAAAACTGTTGAAGCTTTTTTAGGTGATTCACAGATTAAGTAGTTTTCTGTGCCTAAATGGCTGTTTGAATTTCTCTGGTGAGCTTCATGACATTGGTGATACGAAATTAGAAGTACGGCAGTAATGTTGGCTACTGAACAAGCTTTATATGGGTCTTCAAATACTTTTGCAAATTGTTCTTCTTAAACCTTAATGAAATTCAGTCAAGGGGATTTCTGTATGAGTAGCCTGTCACCAGTCTGTCTAGATTTTTCAGAAGTTTCCTAGGCACAAGTTTGTTGATGCACACAGGCATTCAACACACGCAATACAAAAACTCTTCCATAGTGCATGGAAATGCTACTCTGCTACTTAATAGTGGAAGTTTCTGAGTTTATATGACAGTTTTTGACCTTCTAAAATATAATGTGTTCTGTTTCTATGTAGTAGGTTTGTAACGAGCTGCATATGGTATGCTTTGGTTTTTCTTGTCAATAATGTCCATAATCTTCTCCAGTAATCTTTGAAGGTATTAGTTAGAACTCCTAGAGCTGAAAGCAGTCAAGTTTTATGTTTAATAATATTTAGCTTAGTTGAGATACCTAGTGAGGATTATGCCTCACGGGTAGTCAGATGTTTATCACCTACTAACACAACTACTTTATAGATCAGCACTTACTTGTAGAATGTTTCCTAACCAGTTCTGAATATTTATGGTAATGGCTGTCTTTAGGGAAAGTGGCTAGGTTGTATGTGTAAAAGTGAGTAACTGTTTACATTGCAGTCCAGAAGTAAATTGCAGGAAAAGCTCCCGATGGTTTAATATTATATACTCAGTATTTACTCACTGTTCCCAGAGAGTAAATTTATAAAGTTATTTTGAAACTGATATGTTTAGCAAACTGGCTTTACTGTATGTTGTCAAAAACCTGTTCAGAAAGAATTGTTACATGTATTATGAGTTCTGTGTGTGATCACAGACATTTCATTGTTGATTAAGAATTTATTTTGTTAAATTCTGTACACTCTTAAATGCCAGAGGAGAAAAATGTGGAGGAGTTTTGCTGTACGATCTACTCTGATAGTGTTGAATTCATTTGTCTGGTTTTGCAAAAATAATGTCTATAGTTATATATCTTATTTTTTTTCTTAGTCTGTGAAAATTCTATACATTCTACACTGATACAGAAAACTGGTGAAATGTGGTCTTGTTTTAAAATAGTGGATGTTTTCTTCCAATTGTCCTTAGGTCTCATTAGGTGGTGTTGATCTTACAGTGCGGGTCCTCACAACAGGTTACTGGCCTACTCAGTCAGCCACACCAAAGTGCAACATCCCTCCAGCTCCCAGACATGCTTTTGAAATATTTAGAAGGTATGTACTAAAACAGATTTTTAGGTAGAGGTTTTGAAGAAACTTTCTGAACTTAACTTGGAGGTATGTTTTACCATTAGAGTTAAAGACATGCTAGCTTACTGCTCTTCTTCAGTTCATGCGAAAAATAGAGAATGCAATAGTCACATCATGAGGCTTGAGTTTTTGGGAGCTTTTAAGTAGAATTCTAACAAGAGTTAATGTTTTGAAAACGCAAAAGTTAGAAGTTTCTTAAGAGTGTCCTTAATGGCTATGAGAAGTCTAGATAACTGTTTAAAGCAATTTCCTTTTAGGTACAAAATATGAACTATGTATTAAGCTTTCAATTTAATTATATTACAGATTTTATTTAGCCAAACATAGTGGGCGACAGCTGACACTCCAGCATCATATGGGTTCTGCAGATCTCAATGCCACTTTCTATGGGCCTGTTAAAAAGGTAAAGTATCAAGATTATGAAAATACTGTGGATTTGCTTACTTTTTAAAAGAGATACATTTATAATAATTTCAGAATTTTGTGAAATAAAAGCTTACCCATTGATAATGTAAGAATAAGAAAAATATGCCTTCCATTGGTTTTATAGTCTGATTCTTCCTTTGTAGCAGTTTTGGTTTTGACTTCCCCCCCACCCCTAAATCTAATTTGAATGTATCACTTGGCATCATCTCTTTGTTACCTCACAGAAAAGTAGTAATTTTGATCTTGAAGGGACCTTAGTGGTTTGAGTATTTTGGGGGGTTTTGTGAATCAGTCAAAAGTGAAATGAAACTTCTTTCTCTTTAGAGTAATTTTTGTTAATGTGAAAAAGTGTTGTTAAGCCAAGTTTAGCCTGCTTTTCATATGCAGAGTGCTAGCAACGTAGACAACATTTTTTCAAACATGAGAATCTTAGTAGAGTTTATAGAATTACGATGCTTAATGTTTATGTATACAAGAAAATAATTTACTAGTGATTTAGACCAGTTCTAAAATGCTAAGCTAGAGGTAGTAATGGCATGATGCTTGGGAACACAGAAGCCAATGCAAAACGAAAACAAAAATTTTATAACACTAGGTATTAATAATGTACATTTGTGGGGATGTTAGAATTGTATTACTGTAGGATAAATATTTTGATAATTTTGAACATAAGAGTAAGAAAACTGGAAGATGGGCAAGTAATGGAACAAGGGCCAGAGAGGTGGTGGAGTCTCTGTCCTTGGAGATGCTCAGTATTTGACTGGACACCGTCCTGAGCATCCTGTTCTAGATGGCCTGGCTTTGAGTGGTGGCTGGCCCATGGGACCTACAGAGGTGCCTCCAACCTCAATCACCCTGTGATTCTAAGACAGCTACTGGAGAGATGTTCTGTTTATGCCACCAGGCATATGCTATTCTGTCGCTTCTGTAGACTGATCTCCTGGATAATTATTTCGTCATCTGACTTTCATTTTATCAAGGTAAAATATTTTGCAGTGGAGAATAATCTAATAGTAGCTTTGTAATTTTAAAATAGGAAGATGGCTCAGAGGTTGGTGTAGGAGGTGCTCAAGTAACTGGCTCAAATACGCGGAAGCACATATTGCAAGTCTCCACTTTCCAGATGACGATATTAATGCTCTTTAACAACAGAGAAAAATACACATTTGAGGTAAGCATTATGGTTTTCTCACTTGATTTTAAATAACTGTTTTAGGCACTTTCTTGTCCTCTTGAATAGACCTTTGAAGATCGAGTGCCTCTCATCCTATTTGAGTGTGGATCAGGCCAATAAATACAGCAAGCAGATCATTAGCAATACACCTGGGAATCAGTCCTAGGAGAGGAAATTATTTGGGAACAGAAGTTTTCAGAAATGTTGGAGAGCTGGGAGTGTGGTTATTCCTAGGCCGTAGAGCTACAGAAAAGCTGAAGTTGGAAAGCAGCAGGTGGCTCCATTTGCTCATTCTATCTTTGAGAAACTGAATTTAGAGGCCAAAGGGTGGAGAAGGGTTTGTATCCTGGCTTCTTAAATACTGAAGTGCTTAAATTGGCAGGCTGGAGTGAGCTGTAGGATGAATCAAAGAACTTTCATCCCTTCTTTGAGCTGGTGAGCCAGAAAGGACAAAGAAGATCCAGATAGATTCTTAACAAGGAGACTAGAGGGGCGTTGCTGGGAAAGGTTGAAGTGGTCAGCTAATAGACAATGGGGAAGAAGCCTTTGGGAGTGGAGGAGGATCCTGTGCTGTGAGGTTTGAGCATTGTATTGTTAATGTCAATTAATAGTTTCATTTTAGACGTTATCTTCTGTTTGAGAGAGCATTGGCAGCCTTGAAAAGCAGTATGGGTGCAGTTCAAAATTGAGTGGTTTTCCAGGCTTTCTCATTTACTTTTGACTGTGCTATGCAGAGTAATTGTTTGCCTTTTTATTTGGACTTTGTTTTCAGCTTATGTGGCATACTTCTAGCCTGTTAATAAAGAATGTTTCTTTGAAACAGTCTCAGTTGGGATTGAGGAAGACAGGGTTTGATAAGAAGCTCTTAATAAACTATTCATAGTTCAAAAAAAGATTATTTTAGAGCACACGAAGTCCTGTGTGTTGTGAAATCTATTCCAGGAGCTTTGAGTACTTTCTCTGCAGAATAGTGGCGGGGGGTGGGGACGGGACTTAATAGCTCCTTTTTTTTCTTGAAGTTGGTGTTGAAATAGGGCTGGTGGCTACCTGATTCCACAATATTGTAGGCTTTGAGTAGTAGAGCCTCACCCATATATGAATAAATAATACTTGGTAGAGCAGTGAAAAACACAATTTTTAATAGGTGCTCTAATTATAGTTTATTTTACTAAGACCAGATGATAGAGAAATCTGTCCATGTGCTTTTAGTTTGTGCATGTTTTGTTTATTTCTGGTTTGGGAGTTCTTAAACTCTTAACTTTGTGTCCCACTGTAACTAAAACATTAAGAAGGCGTATTTGTTTTGTTTGGTTTCTTTGGTGAAGCACGTGGGAGTTGTCTTTAACTCCAGCCAGGAAAGCTTATGAAAACTTAGAGCAGAATGAATTTTATCTTTGTTCATTGATTATTGAATACCATGATTAATTGCTGAGTGCTGGGCAAATGTTATTTCTCTGTCATATCAAATTAGTGCTTTTACTGCAACATAGTATGAGAGTTGACTTGTGGTGTGTGCTTGTGTAAGCATAAAACTGTCTGATATACAAGTGTTTCTGCAGATTCACAGCTGAACAGATTAATTTGAAGGTTCCTTCACAGTTGAACAGACTTTGCTGTTTTGTTTTGAATTCAGTGTGATTATTAATTGCAAACTTGACAAGATCCTCACAGTAATCCTAGTAGCCATTAAGCTATGTGACTGAGAGAAAAATGGGATAATGATGATGATGCAAACATTATGCATAAGATGCTACAGAAACATAAAGGATTATTGCATAGCAGAATTCCTTCAGAAAAATGTATGAATTTATTGTATTCCTATACAGCAATGTTTTATTTATATATGCAAAAGAACTGGTGGCTAATATGGGTTTAGGTTAATGCTACTTCAATCTACACGGAAGGATCTTCATGCAAGCCTTCAAAGAAAGCTATTTTTTTAAAAGAATTCAATTTCTTCTAATTAAGTCTCATCTAATACTCAACATGTTTTTCTGTTAGTTTACAGTACCTGTCAGTATTTTAAAAGGTCAAATACACAATTTTTTAATGATATCAAAAATAAGGGGAAAATTTTTTGTTCATTCTTTAGGTTTAACAAACAAGAAATACAAATGTGACTATAGTAGAAGTTGTTGAATAATTCCACAAAAATGAGAGATTAGAACTTAAAACTAGCTTACCTGTTTTCTTTTTTGCTGATCTCTGCTTTGGAAGATACACAAGTTGAAGTCTGTAAATAAAAATAAAAATCTTTTTTCTTTTTCTTTCCTTTTTCTTTTCTTTTTCTTTTCTTTTCTTTTTCTTTTCTTTTTCTTTTCTTTTCTTTTCTTTTTCTTTTTCTTTTCTTTTCTTTTTCTTTTCTTTTCTTTTCTTTTTTTTTTCTTTTTCTTTTCTTTTCTTTTCTTTTCTTTTCTTTTCTTTTCTTTTCTTTTCTTTTCTTTTCTTTTCTTTTCTTTTCTTTTCTTTTCTTTTCTTTTCTTTTCTTTTCTTTTCTTTTCGTCATTTCAACAAAATGGCATGATGTTTTTCCTTCTGATTTCCTTCTGCACATTTTCCTTCTAATAAACTTTTTTCTTGCATAGAACTGGACAGAGACAGTTCCATGCCTAGAATTATCTCTCTTGTAGCCTCCAGATAGAGCTCACCTGGTAATATTTTTAGAACTAAGATTGTGTAATCGGTACTGCTCTTGTGCATGACTAGTGTGGCCTTTAAAATAAGGCATTTATGGAGATGGGGGGAAAAAACATACACAATTTTTCACTATTACATCAAATGTCTATATAAAAATACGTTTAGAAAAATGATATGCTACAGACTGAAGGAAAAAAAGAGCATAGGAACATCTGTTATCCCCATTTACATGCATAGCTACACTTCTTTATCCGACTTGAAGTTTTTGCCTTCTTCTGAGGCAGCATACTGCAGTGCAATTCCCTCTGTGGTTCTTATTTTAGTGCTAGCTTATAAATTCTGAAACACGAATGGTTTGCATACGATAGTGGCTGAACTGGAATGCTACAGAGTGAAGTAAAATCAACACAAATACATAGTTGTTAGTATAAGGCTGTTTAGCATAAAAAAAAAATCAAATTCCATTTTAGCTCTTTGTTTTACTTTCATCGAAAGCAGAGTATGTCTGTTTCCTTGTAGAAGTGACTTAGTTTTGAAAGCATTAATTTTAGGTGTTGATCAAAAATCAAAGTCTGAGAGCCTGCATGTCACAGGCATTATATCATTAATAAGCTGGATTTGGTTTGTAGCCTCGAGGCTACACTTACCTAAAACCTAAAATCTAAGTGTCACCTTCCTTTGGTTTGTTAAATTTTAGGCTGATCATTTCAGTAAGACCTTTTTTTTAGGACCATGTAAAGGATTATAGTGGTTTGGGGTTTTTTTAATATTACTTTGTGCCAGATCTGGAAAAAATGCGTGAAGGTGACAATTGTGCAACAAATGAAGAAATAGTAACTTCTGTGAGCTGCTTGGGAAGAGGCATTTTGATACTGGCAAGTAGTTAAAATATGTGGATACACATCACTTATATTTCAAATACTATGAATATTTCTGAATGCATTATGCTAAGAATACTCTTAAGAACACTTTATTATTTCCCAACCATCCATAAGCAGTAGGTATCAAAAATTCTGAAATTTTTTTTTAGACTTACTGATTTTTTTTTTTTTCATTTACCTCATTCAAATGAATTTGAACTCGTGTCAAAAACACAATTTCACATGATTTCACATAAAGAAAACATGGTACACGTAATGTTGGGTCTGTAGTTGAAAAGTAAGGCATATTCTGTCTGAGCTTTGCCATCACAGACACCTGGTAGTAAGATGTATACGAGATGCCCTGTAATTAATGACAGAGTCCAAGCAGAGGCCAGTACATCCGAATTTTTTTTTTTTTTGCATGTTGTCAGTGCTGCATGACCACAGAAGAGTGGCATTTTTTTTCTGGATTGATTTTAAAAAACTTGATTACACTCGAGAAATAACATAATTTAATAGAACTTTGTTGTACTCTGAACTTAGATTTTTCTGTTTAAAGTACTTTTAACACGTTCTTTATAGGTCTTTACAGATCATAGCATTTTGGTCACTGGGAGTTGTAACTGTGGCTTTTAGCCTGAAGGTCATCAGTTTGACTTGTGTGCCATGAGCATTAGGAATTTATGGGGACAGCGGAAGAGCTTGATGTGCTCTTGGAACCAAAGGTGGGGAAGCTGGGAAAGCAACAGCTTTCGTGGACAGTTATGTGTCTGTGAGGTTTGTTTTTTCTATTTGGTAGTTTAATTGTTAGCTGCTAGAGGTCCCTCAAGAGCCTGAATGGGAATGTGAAAGCAGAGAAGTCTGCAGTTTCCTCAAATTAGAAAAAGGAAGAAAATAGAGATAAGGCTAAAATGAACTTCTAATGAATGGGAGCTCAGTAAACAAATTAGGTTTGAGGAAGTAGTAGTAGTTGGCCTACTCCTAGAGCATGTTAAGACATCATTCTGCATCCAGTATAATTTGCTTACTAACTCATGATCACTGGTGACTTACCTAACATATGACTCTCAGCTGAACTCTTTAAGAGTACTGACAGAGGTGCAACAAGTTATGTACATGTTTTTACAAACATTCTTCTTCAAAGTTCATAAATTTGCTGCACTTTGGGGTTATTTTGTGTTTCACCTGGAGAAGTCCTAGCCAAGGGCATCTGGGCTGTAAATAAATTGTTTCAGGTTACTCAGAAAGGAGGTGTAATTAATCTAGAGTATTTCTCTGTTACGGTGAAATTAGACCTTGT
>VYZV01041404.1:659-12794 GCA_013401275.1 Pandion haliaetus | reverse complement strand
TGCTACATGTTTAAATATTTCAATTACAGAACAAATCTCCCAAAGTACAGGAAACTTGACTGAAAATTAACCATCAACTCCATCACATCACATTACACATTTATATAGTTTATGAAGACTTTATGTATTTATGAAGACATTTGTGAACACTTTAGTCTTCAACAATGAGAACAGAAGCTTTAGAATCACTCAAAAACATTTCTTAGTTAGTTACATTTTCTTCAGGAACTCTCCAGACCCGTCTGCTTTTGGATGCTGTACATGATTAAGGATCCCTGTCTATCTTCAGATGTGGTATATATTTACACTTCTGTTTCCTCAGCTCTGTATCTTTGGGTACTCACAACCCTTGTTCTACAAAGGGATGCCCAGTCCGTGAGATACAGCATCTCAACTAGCACACGTGGCAAAGATGCCACCTTAGAAGCAAAATACTCCGTGTGACTGCAGGGCTGTTGTACCCTTGCTCCAAAGTTCTTTCTGGATAGGGAGGTTTAACTCTGGTTCCTTGACTGTCTGCAACACAGAATGAGCTAGATCTATCCATAATTAATGTGAATTCTCTTCTCTGCATTATGAACAGTTTGTAAAAAATAAATATATAAAAAAGGAAAATGAAAATATAACTGAGAGATTAAAGAAAAATTCCAGTAAAACGTCAGCAGCCATTTATTAATAATTGTTCTATCTCAATCTTCAAAAAAATAAAATAATTCACTAAATTCTATCCCTCTCTCTCCAGGTTAACCTGCAAATCCTCAAGCATTTCAAAATAAATCTTGCCTATACAATGAAAGGAGAGTTCTTTAACACTTTTAGAATAGGTGTATAAGCTTTTCAGAATTATTTTAAACAGAAATGGTTTTAAAAGTTGTATACCTGCTTTAAAATATGCCGATATCCATGCAGTATCTTCTTTAGGTGCCAGCTACACTCTATCCTAGACAAACAGTATTTTGTATAAATTTTAAATTCACAGTACATGATTTTTAGAAGAGATCAGAAAGTCTGCTACACAACAACATAAAAGTTTTTCTTAAAAAAAACCCCGAAATAAACAATACTTCAGTTTCTTTGAGTTTCATATTCAAAGTTAAAACTTTCAAATGTCACTATCCCAAAGCCCATTAAAAATTAAGCATTTACCTACAAAAGCCTGTTCTTTGCCGAAGACAACAACATAATTCTTGCAAGCTAATATGACTTCATAAAATATACCAATATTTAAAAATGATATCCTGAAAATGTCAAAGTTACCTATAATGTGATTTTAAGTATCCGACCTAGAATGCAATAAAAGCTATCGAATATCACATCTGTTCACAGTTCAGAGCAGGCTGGCCTAGGCAGAAGCATGGAATACAATGTTAAAGACTAATCCATGTATGTGCGCATACACACAATACCCCCCTCCACCACATATTACTACGATAAACACTCACAGTATTAAGAATTGAGCTTTTAAAGAAAAGTTGGGTAACGCAAATTAGTATGTATTAAAAGGAAGGAGAAAATGAAGTTAAAAACCCCATGTTAACCATCAAGTACGTAATTGCTTAAATTTACAGCTTTGCACCGAATTTTCCGTTTCCCAAATGGTGACATATAAATAATCTGACTTAAATGAACATGTTTTTTTCCCAAGTACATTGATTTATATATAAATACAACCAATTAATTACAACAGGTTTCAAAGTTAATTAACAACAAAATATTTTGATATAGGCAATATTTATTGTCAGTGTTTATTAACACTGATGCTGTACAATTTTGCTGCAATGTTAAGCTGAAACCAGTAAGAATTAATTACCAACACTGATATTAGAAAAAAGAATACTTCATATGCATATCCATCATTGCTTTTATCAAAATAAACTCCTGTTACATACACTTACAAATTGCTGTCATAAAACTATCCTACCTTGCATTTTTCAGTTGTAAATCCATTGGTAACAGTATCCTGATATGGAAGTCTCTACCCTTGAAAATAAACAGTTAACATGAAGGTCAGCAAAGAAAAATATTACACACTTGTGGGAAACATTCCCCATAAGATCAGCTACTGAGAAAGAAAGTTTGTCTTATCTGACTTCCAGGAATATTATTCAGAATTTCTTTATTTAGGAGAAAAAGCAGCATGAGTGACAGGTAGAAATAATGCTGACTTTAATTCTGAAGTTGAAATACTCTTGACCTCTAACTCACAGAATTCAGTAAAAACTCTTCAGTGCATCACATTTCATAAAACAAAAGTAACACCTTTCAGAAGAAAAATAAATATTATCCAAATCTGGACAAAACCAAGATATATAATTTAATCCAATTCTCGATGAAGTACACGAAAGTCTGTCTTCAACTCAAGAAAAAGTCAAACTAGACTCTTATTATAAAAGTACTGCACTGAAAAGGAACTTGGGCACTGATCCACAACACATTTCAGCAAGGTTTTAGAAACTGTAAACAAAAGCAATCTCAAGCGCATTAATGTAATTTTTCTTCCTCTTAGTGCAATCCATATGGGGCAGTTCAATAATTTTCAATTATTGTCCCTGTTTGTGATCCTCCTTCTACTTTCTTATGGGATGATAAAAATAAAACAGAAATAAAGAAAGTTTGCGAGTAGGTTTAAGTCCTCCCTGAAGCGAAGACAGCAGTTAACTCATCTCACAGTTTTTATTCCAGAGCAGCATACCTTGAATTATGTCCACAAATTCTGAAAATCCTTCAGCAGGAAGTTAGGAACAAACCCAGACTTCCTCCTGTGATTAGATGAGTGATACAGTGGATGCTTTATCTCGATTTCAGAAAGGACTTTAATAACTGTTTCCCGTAACATTCTCATAGACAAACTGAAGAAGGCTGAACTGGATAAGCTGACGGTAAGGTGGACTGAAAACCCACAGAACTGCTGGGCTCAAAGGGTTGTGATCAGCAGGACAAAGTCCAGGAGGAAGGGCCCTGACTAACGGTGCACACCAGGGGTCAGTCCTGGGACCGACACTATTTGACCTTCGCTAGTGACCTGGATGACGGGACAGGATGCACCCTCGCTCAGCAAGTTGGCAGAGGATACAAGACTGGGAGGAGTGGTTGATAGACCGTGTGATTGTGCTACCATTCAGAGAGACCTCAACAGGCTGAGGAAATGGGCTGACAGGAAACTCATGAAATTAAGAAAGGAAAGTGCAAAGTCTTGCACCGGGAGAGGATTCACCCCATGCACCAGCACGCGCTGGTGACTGACCAGCTAGAGAGCACCTCTGCAGAAAAGGACCTGGCGGTTCTCGTGGACGTGACGTTGACCCTGACCCAGCAACACACCCTTGCAGCAAAGGAGGCCAACAGCCTCATGTGCTGGAGCATTTCCAACAGGTCAAGGGGGTGATCCTTCCCCTCTGGTCAGCACTGGTGAGGCACACCTGGAGTGCTGGGTCCCCGGTACAAGAAAGGCATGGACATACTGGAGTTAGTCCAGTGAAGAGCTATGAAGATGACTAAGAGCTTGAAGTATCTCTCACACGAGGAGAGACTGAGGCAGCTCAGCTGGTTAGCCTGGAGAAAAGAAGGCTCACGGGGCACCTTGCCAGTGTGTACAAATACCTGATGGAGGAAAACTAGAGAAGGTGCAGCCAGACTCTGAGTGACACACACTGCCAGGATGAGAGAGCACAAGTTGAAACACAGGAAATTTCACCTAAATGCAATGAATAAAACTAAGTGAGGGCAGTCACAAACACTGGAACAGGCGGCCTGCGAGGTTGCATAGTCTCCGTGCTTGAGATATTCAAAACTGGACTGGACACAGTCTTGAGCAACCTGCTCCAGCTGACCCTGATAGAGGACCTCCAGAGGTTACTTTCAACCTGTGTTTCTGTGATGCTCACAAGCAAAAACAAAATACCTGTTTCAGAGCAGAATATACCCCACTAGCACATCAGTTGCTTCCAAACTCCTCCAAAGCCGATGTTTACTGTATGCTTAAATTAAGCGCATAACCTCAGACTTTACCACATTATGGCCTTAGCCCTATTCAAAAAATCACATCTGAGAACAGATGTTCACACTTGCATCTTAACCTTCCCATTATCTCCAGGATGCATTCTAACACACAGAGCATTTTGAAAGTTGCAGCTTTGAGAGTAATGCAAATATAAACACATGCTTGCAAATGTCTTGTGAAAGTTGAACACAAGTCACCAAAAACCTTCTTGAATTTTGACTGCAAAACTACATTCTTGAAAATGCAAGTGTGATACAGCCCGTGTCTTTTGACTGTTACTTATTTTTATAGGAAGAAAATCCCACGCTATTTCTAAATGAAAATACACCTGATAAGAGCTGTTTCTGTGGTCTGTGTGCGCCGGTGTGATATTTTAATAAGCCATGGCTGTAACGTCACTGCACAGCGCCTCTGATGGCAAAGTTGGCTTAAGAGCATCCACTCTCAACCTGTCTGAGGTGCTGTTCTTCCCCCGGCACTGCAACTCACCAGCTCCTCAGAGTGATGACGCAGCTACTTAA
The DNA here is from genome assembly GCA_013401275.1 of Pandion haliaetus. Classification (NCBI taxonomy): domain Eukaryota; kingdom Metazoa; phylum Chordata; class Aves; order Accipitriformes; family Pandionidae; genus Pandion; species Pandion haliaetus. Next base: position 8,273 of record VYZV01041404.1, on the reverse strand, counting down.
GCTGAAACCTCACAAACACGTAAGTGAAAGGAAAATACCCACCATTAGTCATTTGCTTCAACCTTTACCCTAGGCCAAGAGTGCAGGCACATTGAATCCGCGCCTCCCCCCCCCGCCAAAAAAACATTTGCCAGCACAAGTCCAGCCCCCAAGACATCAGCGAGACCGCGCCGCCAAAAGAAGAGCAATTCCGCGACCACAAACAGCGCAAACCCGCGGGATGGCGGCCTGGGCGCCTCTCCACAGCCCCCTCACGGCACACGGCAGGGAACCGGGCGCAGGAAGGCGCGGGGAGCCGAGAAGCCCCGCTACAACCCCCCACCCCCCTCGCCGGCGTTTCGTGCTTCACAAACCCGGCGGCTCCGCGCTCGACCGGGAAGCTGCCGGCCGCGGCAAAGGGGCGAGGCGGGAAGCGCTCCCCCTCACGCCCCCTCACACAGACCCGATGACGGAGGCTGCCCACCAGCGCAGGCCTTGGAGGAGGAGAGCGGGAGCGGGGGGAGGCTGACGCGGAGTAACGGCCGCCGGCCAAGCGGCGCGCGGGCCCCGGTACCTGCGCGGTGACGAAGCCCTCGTAGGCCGTCCCCTCCCGGTTCTGAGGCAGCAGCAAGGGGCACCGGCGGAGCAAGGCCCCCGAGCCCGCCATGCCGCCTTCGCTCCTTCCCTCCCGCCCGGCGCGGCCGTTCGAATCCGACGCGCCGCCGGGTGAGGCTCCGCCCCCGGCGGCAGACGGCGCACGCGCCTGAGGGGGAGGGCGGGGCGCGTGCCGACCGTTACCTGAGGGCGGGCGGTTCTGTGGAGACTCTCGCGGCGAGGAGCGGCTGCTAGAATCGTGAGGATGCACGGCTTCCCGGGAGCCGAGCCGGGCCGGGCCGAGGACCAGCCCCGGGGTTTCCTCACGCTTTAGCACGTCCTGAGGGCACAAGCCCCTTGGGCTAAGAAGAAACGTCGAGCAAGGCTCTTAATACGCAGCCGGCTGCTCCAAGACGGTTGCAGTGCCACCCAAGGCAAGGCAAGGCAAGGGTTTACTTCTGGCTCGATTCACGCGTTGCCCTTCTAGCAATCATATAGTGTTTCCTGCCGCAACACATTCAGGGTGATAAAAGCTCTTCTGGCCTCTCACGCAGCTGTTGGGATAAAAACCTTCCTCAGTTTTCTGGGTGCGCTGCCACTAGGGCTTGACAGTCACTGTGTTTGGGAAAGGCCGAGGAAAGAGACTGAAACCCAGCTTTGGGGTTTATTATGTACGTTCAAGAGGCATTAAGACTGTATATCACTAGGGCTGAGCATCACACAAAACACAGGGAGAGGCAGTTTCTGCCAAAATAGACATGTTTGAGAAAGGAAAAAAAAAACCAGTTTTACAGAGGGGTAGGTGACTTACCAAAGTCACCTAAGAGGTGTGTTGCTGAACTAGCGACTGAATCTTGAGAATCCCTTCGGGAACAAATGCAAATGCAATCTTATTAGCATGCAATATATTACTGAAGTTTGTAGAAGGTCATATACTTATATGCCAGCTAATAAGGCTTACACTGTTGGTTACGGAATGAAAGACTAAAGTGGCTAAATCTTGTTACCTTTTCCAGTTATTCATCTCTTGTAGTAGAGGAGGTTATTTCTCCCAACACACACTGAGTCATTCATGTCTTTAAACCAGTGCTTCTTGCTGTGGAAATGAGTACAGAAGGCTCACAAAATGTAGAGAAGGCATTATTAGCAGGAGTTCAGCTGTTCCAGGCCGGAGAACTGGGAACCTGCTGCATGTGTTTTCTGCAAGTTTTTATGGCAGTCAGAGAACCACTGTGTCTGCTGGCAGCAGCTCAGTACCTGCGGGACATGAGGAGAATTGAAAGAGAAGGAGAGAAAACAACAGAAATGTTTATACCTGCAGCTAGCTCTTGTTCCCTTAGCTTGGGAGATCTGTACATGGCGATTGCATGGAAATAGAGGAGTCAAAAAGGGTAAAACCCTTTGCAGTTTTATATTGTAGTGGCTATTAGAAATATAGCTACTGTGTGAGGGAATTAACATGAAGCCTTTTTTGCTCATTTGAGCTAGATGTTAGAGTCTCTTGTGTTCTGTTCTCTTTTTGTATGCTGCCCAAGTTCCTTTGTCCTGTATCCAGATTCTGCCAATGATTTGCCCAAGCATCAGGCATTAAAAGAGGCAATAGAGAGGTGAAAGAGTCCTGAGATTTGCCATTTAAATTCATCGTAGTAAGATTTTCAGGAATACATGCTAATAAAAATATCTCCTCAGTGCTAGTTAACATGTTTTTTTACACCTTGCAAGTGTCACTGATGATTTCCAGACTTCCAGCAAGTTATCAGTGTACCTGAGAAAGATATTTAGCACTTCAGTTCTTTGCAATAATGTTGCTCTAGCCACCCTTTTTGCTCCAGAGAACTTTGGACAATGCAAGACTCTGTTACCAATTCAGGAAACATTTTTTAAGTATATGCACAAACAGGTTTTAAATACCACTATGTTTAACCTGTATGCCCATAGTTTGCTCCTCTAAAGCTGTTCATGTGCATTTGAATACCCAGCATGGCTCACCTTGAGCAGTTAATCCAATGCTTCATAGTAAATTGTGTCCTTCATATTATCTGTTAATTTCATTTTGATCAAAACATTTCTTCTCTTGAGCTGTTTTCTCTCAATGTGCATTACACTAGAAATTACCTTATTTAATTGCGAAGTATCTCTGTACCAGGTAGAGAGATTATTTCTTAATTGCATCAAATGCAAAACTGAAAACAGTTTTTCGTCTTCTTCTTCTTTTGGACATGTTTATCTTAGCCTCTGACATTAAAAGAAATGTCAAATCACTTTAGCCAAGTGCAGTTATGTATCTAAATAAAAATACTGTAATATCAGAACCATAACATATTTTAGTACTTGGGCCTAGAGAACATTAATCGTTACCTTACACTGTATATACTACACACTTTTAAACTTTGTATAAAAATACAATTACTTGAAACATCATGTTACTTTGATCTGGCACACAGACTTCAATATTTTTAAAACAGGAAAATAACAAAATAAAAGCAAGAAAGAGGTTTGACGGGTATACTTCTTAAGGCAAAGGAATCCTGATCTGATCTTTCATCCACAGGCCACCTTTACTAATTTTATTACAATCACTGTTTGCAAGAAACATAATGGAGTTTGTTATTAATTATTTGTCCATTCAGATGTCACATTCAGCTAGTTAAGTGATCAAAAAAATTGTGACTTGCGTGACAAAACAAACAGTATGCAGACGAAGCACTTGAAAGCGACAATTTCTAGGCTAGATTTTGTAAGTAAAATTATCCCACAAGCAGTCAGACAGCAAGTACATTCACAGAAGACAGAATTCACGTGAAACCACTCAGTAACCTAAAAAAAAATTCATTTAAATAATGTTGATTTCTTAAGAGCTTGATTTTTTTATTTATTTAAGGATATTATGAAAGGCAAGAAAATAACAGCGCATTGTTCTCCAACATTAGTATCTCCAACATAAAACAATCCATTTAAAAACATACAAAATTGCTAATACTGTTATTGCTGTCCTTCTTCATAACTCAGTGTCATTTTATTCATCTCGCCCCTAAAAAATTATCTTTTCTGTGTGTGTCCCCACCTTTTTCCACAAATCCCCTGAGTGACAGAATCTCATCCTAATCCCATTTCCATTTAGATGTTACTGAAAAGCATTGTAGACCTTCGAGGGAGTAAGTAATCATAATGGCAAGATAATAATATGCTTATGAAATCTGGATTTTATAATAGCCAATTGGAAAATTACAATAGTATTGCAAGCCACTGAAGGTCAATGTTACTAAGAGTGCGAAGCCATCGATCAAGTGTTTTTAAACTTCCATAGTTTAGATCATTTTTTAATACAGAACATCTCTATTTCAGGGAGCACCTCTCTTCTGAGGTGATTCCTCATCTACCTAGCGATCACAAAGTCTGGTGTTAAAAGCAGTAGTTGTTTGTGAGGAAAAGCCACACTAGAAAAACATTTATTATACGTTAGCTTCTACGCAGACCTAAACACACAGAGCAACTTCACAGGCCTCTACAAAATGCACCACAGGCCACAGTTTAAGAATTCCAGCCGTAATAAATTCTTAAAGGTAGAAGCATATGAAAGTACTCTTAATAAAATATAGCAAAAGAATACTTTGAATAGTATGCAGTTGTACCTTTTTTTACTAAAGGTAAATTTGCTTGCTCATGCCTAAAAGCTATACCAAAGGTGTACATACTGAAAACCACTGAAACTTAACTGAGGTCCTAGACAAAAAAAATAACACTTGTCCTCATCTAATTGAGGAGTTTCCCTCTGGAGCTTCAGTTTTCCACCGAAAGCACGGCTCAGATGCTAACAGCCATTGGGACTAGATGGAGGTTTCTGTGACTAAACCAGCAGGCCATGGTTGTCATCTGAAAGAGGTTTTATTGTACTACTGCTCCCACTGAAGGGCTCACTGCTGTTGTGAAGGACAGTCGTGCTCTTCCCTTCACCCCGCCCCTGGCCATGCAGCCCCTTCTTCTCACTTATGCCAACTCTGGTTCCTGGTTGATCCCCTTGTACACTGGGCCAGTTTGTTCACTGACCAAAAACCAACTGCTTTTTTGATGAATTGTTTGTAGGCTGGCCTGGCTTGCTGAAGCTGTGACACAAGCACTAGAGCTGCCATGAAGAAAGCATCAGGAGGGCATCATCCACAAGCCAAACCACCCTTTTTGGAAACAGTGAGATGTTAGATTGGACGCTGGAAGAGCACGCAGGTAAGAACCACCAGGCTTCCCCTTCTACCACAATCCTCCTAGGTCACAGCCTGTTACTGGCACAGTTTTCGTGTATACTCCCTCCTTTGTTTTACCCAGGAAATTTTTGCTACAAAATACTTCTAGTGATTTGCATAGAGTTGTCTTATGCTATACATTTATTTCTGGCTATTTTAAAACCATTTTGCATCATTAACAGTTCACAAACTCAGATGGAGACTCTGGACATCTCTAATACCTCAGTACAAAGCAGTGCAGCTGTTAACAAAAGTGTCTGAAGCAGCAAATGAACCTGTTCTGATGATTTTGAATGCAATTGTTCTTCTGTATTTAAGAACTATAATATTAGAAAACATATGCTGGTACCCAAACCAAGAACACTGATTGATCTATTAACAGTATAAAATTATTAAGTAAGCATTGGATATTTTAAAATGTTTTCGGTCCAGAGGGCTTTCAAAGCTCATGTTCATCTTTGTACATATAGGAAAAATCTTGGCACTCTTTGTGGCAGATGACCCAGTGAAATAACTGATGTCTGAACATTAATGCATTCACATAAATTAACTTGTGCACATAAAAAACACAGAGGCTTTAAGCCCAATTACATCTTCCTGAATTGTACAAATACTCCCTTTGCAGTCAGTGGCAGCTCAAGAAGACAAGGCCAATCCATATGTTATATTGATTCTAAAGGCACAAGAGTATGCAGTTAATCCCTTTCAAACCTTGCAGAGCACAGACTCTTGGAGATCTTCCAAGCAGCCAGATGAAAGTTGCTGTTCGGAACCAGGGAACGTATGTTGTTAGGGATTCCAAAAGATGCTGGGCCAAAATCTGGCCTTGCTTTTACCAGTGTAAAATGAGACTATTTCAGTGGAGATGTGTATATGTACGCCAATATAAAATTGATCGTTACCCTGCAAAATAGAGTATAATGCTAACATCCTCTTTTTCGTTAATCCCTAAGAAAATCAAAGTGAAGATAACAAACAAATGAAAATATCATCTTGTTCCAGCTAGAAATTTTATAACCCCCAAAACATTTGTCAAATGCTTCATGATAGCTTTAACCCCCAAAACATTTGTCAAATACTTCATGATAGCTTTGAGGGTCTTCTGTGCTGCTAACAGGTTTTACCTGGAGATAATTCAGATGCCAGGGTGATGATTGACAGTATAAATCTTCCCAGGTAGGTTGAAAACTTAAAAGTTGCAAATGCACCCATGGTCTGTGTTTGCATGTGAATGGGATCTTCTGTAACACACATGACTTGTAGCGTCCACGGCAGTCGTTACAGATGTGAAACTTGAGACACATCTTTCTGTAAAGTTAAAGGCTTAGCACCTTTAGATATGTTCACACTGAATTTTTGTCCATCAGCCAGCCACTGGATCTGAGTATTTGGAACCTATGGTATTTCACTTGGGTGTTGGCACTGCCTTTTTGTGGCATTTTCTAAATACTGTAGGAATACAAAACCATCTCTCAGGCATAGCTCAGAATCCACAGTCTGACTTCCAGGATCCAGGTCAGAATCCTCACATTTCACAGTGTAGCTGGATCATGCAAGTAATACTGAGGTCAAAATGAAATAGGTTACTAAATAAATGTTGTATTTGTATGGTGTTAAAGTACACTCTTATGACTGGCTGAATTCCAACCTTAGTGCCCATTGCAAGTCAATATTGTCTAGCAAGCTAAAATAACATGCCTGTATTATCCAAAATGGAGGACATCATTAAGACAGAGCCATGCCACCGAGCATCATTTTTCCTACATTTTCAAGGTTTCCTCACCACAGTTTAGAAAAACATACATCATCATAACAAATTTTGAAGCCAAACTAAACATGTTTTTATAAATTCATGGTGACGTAAGCATGTAAAAAAAGATCTAAGTTTGTATGCATTTTTAAATGATAAAATTATTCCATATTCCCAGATTGTTGGGAAGTGCAAGGTATACTCACAGCAAACACTAATTTTTAGAACAGTAACGGCAGAAAGGCGTGTCATTGCTGCCCAGTACATTAAGAGCGTTTTTAATTACTTTTAACTCTTGAAGCATTTCAAAGAGTTGCCTCAAAACTCACAGGAAAAACAGCCATTATTCATGGATAGCAGTCTATGAATTGGGGCAAATCCATTCTTTGTCTTAGAAACAAAGAAGGTGAATACTTACCGTTCTGTCTAAATTTAAAGTTGTATGTGATCAGTGGCTTAAAAATTCATTGTATCTGTATATGCACCTTATGAATAAAGCTAGCGTTTGTCTAGATTAGTTTTCAAGCCAGTAGATGCAACTCTAGTGATTTTATGTTAAGCAAAAAGTTTACATTATAGCACTTTATTACATTTAACTTTATAATAGTTTTAAGTAAATGCCTAAGAGGAGCACAGACTATAAAAGTAGAGAATACTATGCAGAAATTAGAAGGAAAAAAGAAAAATACATAATGTATGATGTAAAAAGAAACAGATAACGAAAATTAAAAGGATTTTACTAGAGAAAAACAATTTCATTTTATTGTAAAGCTCTAAATGAATAAAATAAAGTCTTTGAATGTGAAGATGATTAAAAAGACAAAATCATTAGCTGAAGATATTTACAAGTTTAGACTTTCATTTTGATTGTAATTTTAATTAGCTGGACACTGGGGGGGATGAAAATGAAAGCCTACATCATCTACTTACTCTTTAAATTGCATTCCACCTTAATTTTCTGCTCTTCAGTTCTTAATTTTCTCTATTTTTGTTCTAAGTAATCCGGTTATCAGAATAAAGTGATTTTCTCTCAGCCAGGTTTAACATTCAGTA
>VYZV01041390.1:58072-87084 GCA_013401275.1 Pandion haliaetus | reverse complement strand
CATTGCTGAGGAAGGGCTGCTGCTCTATGCTATGTTGCAACCCCAGCTTTTTTTATTAACCATTTTAAAGTAGACATTAAGCAACCAAAGATGCTTTTATAATTCATGTTTGATTATCATAACTCAGTTAGTCTTCAGTTATGTGTTTTATTTATTTTAAAAAACGAACTGGTGGAATATAACTTCTAGTTCTATTTGTAGCGTGAAACATATCCTAAATTCTAGCTAAATGCAGCATAGTTACAAATGCAATTCCTGGCACTTCTCAGAGAAAATAAATGTGAATAAGCCCAAAGACCTAACTAGTTGGCTTCTGCTTTGGAGAAATAGTTAGGGGTAAGGAGACTTTATGTTGATGATGATAAGCATTCATGCCTCTGGATGTATTGTGCGTTCAATTTTACTTATTTGAGGAGAAAAAGAGTAAATTAATGCAGTATCATTGATCTCAAGGCTAGTGAAATTGGACCAGTTTTCACCAAATCTGAATTTGTTCAGTCGTTTGTGTCTCCCCTTTCACCAGCCGTTGATTATAAAGTGTACAGAGGTCAGTCTCCTCTTTCTCAACAGTGTCTTCCAATGCCTAAGCACAAAAAAGTTTTACCAGGAACTATTCAACACGTCTTCACACAGGGCTCTTTTCAATGCTACCTCATCAAAATGAGTTTGTCATAGCCACTGTAAAAGTTTGTTAAAACAAAGGCATGCTAAAGAGTATGTACAGCTATGATCAATATATTTTCTGTTATCAGAGCTCAGAGCTGAATAGATGCAAGAATTTTGGAGAAAATAGTGCATTAAGTTATATAATTTATATCTGCTTGGATCACATCAGATCATTTAAGTATTGCATGACAGCATACTATTTTGTAGTTGTGAGGGTGTAAAAACTTACAATATTCTCTCAAACTCTAATATTTAGAGTTTCACATGAGCAGTCAGCTTTCATTTATGTCAGTGCAGCCTACAAGAACAAATGTACGTGCTGCGTACAGAAGGATTACTGTCATTCTTCTGCTTCAGAGAATTTCAGTTGTGCATGGTGTTTAAAAAGCAGGATTAGGACAAACTTGAACCAATTAGCAAATTTCCTGTTAGTAAAAATAAAGCAAGCAAGTTACAAATGCCCCATAAGTGATTTATTAGTAGTAGTCTTTTTATGCTAAGCAGTCTTTGTAAGTGTTAGATCTTGCATGGCAGCCACTAGATGTCCGTGTCTCAGTCTTCAGCTGCCTCTCTCTCCTGTCTAGAGTTAGGGAGTAATATTAAGCCAAATTATTACTTTCTGACTACATCTTTTTAGAAGGGCATTTGTGTACATAAGTACACAATTACAGAAGTCAGCGGAGATTTAAAAACAGTAGTATGCTTTTTTTAACGCATTTGATTTGCCTACTCTTCCTTCCCAAAACAAGCCATTTCTGTATCTGTCCTGTAGGCTTTGGAGAATGTGTAATGTCTCATAACATCAAGTGCATTTATCCAGCCAAAAGCAGTGAAATGCTTGTTATTGAGACAATTGCCACTTAAAATATATAGCTATAGTGTAACTGACCAGAAGTAGTTTAATCTGTTGGTATGTGATGTAACTGAATAGTTTCATAGCGCTAGAGCTTGTGAAACATTTGTTCATGCTGAGAACGCCTTCAAATCAACCTGATGAACCTTCTACCTTTTAAAATAAATAGAGCATAAAAAATGCATGTGGGTTGAGGTTTTTTGCCTCGTTAATCTGAGGAAGGAGGAAGGTGCTTAGCACAGTATTCAGTTTCTATGTATACACATTCACTTAATCTTAAGCCTCATTCCTGTGAGGATCCTTCATGGAAGACACCTAACAACAGAGGAAGACTGGGCAAAATACTCTCAAGACAGGAGTTCCTCCTTATCAGCCAGCTTCCTAGGCGTAGTACACTTTTTCTTTTGTTCTTCCTAGTCTTCTACCCGTTTGAAAGCACATAGGCATTTTACATTCCCCTAAATAATAGCATGGAGTGTCACCTTCACACTTGAACAATCATGAAAATAAATGCAAATAAATTGCTTTCAAATTATGAGTTCCTTATATATTTTAATAATTTGCTGCTGTCCGCAGTTCCACTTTACAGGGCACTCTTGATTTGCTTTTTAGGTAAGCTGGTACAGTGGTGACACTGAGGCTGATCAATTTATAATCATAAATGGTACAGATGTCTTCAAGTTGTTCAGTGCATACAGTATTAGTTCCTAGATACACTGTATGTCTCTTTAAACTCGATGCCAAGTTGTTCGGTTCTACATCCTAGAGTGTTTGAAACTGAGCCATAGGATTTGTACTTGCCAATTCTAAATTTAAATGTAATTTATCATGTATGTCATGCCAAGGAGAGCAAACCTGTAGGCATCTGCTCGTTCAATGCACCTGAGAGATTTGCTGCCGAGTAAGCTGTATGTGTGTAAATTTTGTGGCAATGGAAAAAGGAATAAAATGGACTGTCAACATAAAGGATTGAAGTCAGTCATGCGAACTGTCTGTATGTTTTTTCTCAGCTTTCTGCTTTGGAAGCCCTGCAAAGGCCAGTCGGTTTTTTTGTTTCCTGGTTAATTTATTAGATTCTCGCGGTACTATTCTATCAGTCAGAAGAGGGCAAGGATGTAACTCGCTCATTTTTGAACAGTTATAATAAATGTCTGCTTTGCTCATCTGTGCCACCATTAAGCTTTTAAGAAGCTCGATGTGTTTAGCTGCAGTGCTGCATCCACTACAGGTACCCACTAGCAACTAGTCTCTGCAATTCGTGTCATTAGTTTCTACTGGCAAGGAGAAGTGTAATTGCAGGGAAAATCCTGCTCAGTCCGAGGCTCTGAGCTCTGTAGGAGAAGCAGCATGCTCAGAAGTCTGTGCAAAGACCCTTAGAGGTATGTATTCAACTGTCCTTAATTCTTTTCTGAAAGTTTAAATCAAAATAAGTAAGTTGTCCTTTGCACTCTCCCAGCTGGCTTTCCTCTCCAGTGGTTTCACCAACTGCTGCTTTGGTATCACACAAGTCCGTCTTCCTTCTCCTGTAACAGTGAAACTGCTGACACCGATACCTGAACCATGGCAAGCTCTTCTCCTTTCAAGCGTCAGCACCAGTAACCTCCCTCAGCTGGTGCCAGCCAGCATCTGGCATGCTGAAAGGCACAGCCCTTCTGAAAGGAAAAAAGTTTTACAACCGTAAGAACTTTTTTTAAAAAAATACTCAACATGTTTTCTGACCTTTGCCTTATATACAGTATGCTGGGTAGAATTAGGTGAGGATGACACACCTCTAAAATGGACTATTTTTGTTATGAACTGTTGACAGAGGGAGCTGCAACTGCAGCTACAGCTACAACCACAGGCAGAAAATTCCGTTCTTCAGACAAGTGGGTACAATGTTTACCTACCTCGTAATGAGAAAGGCCCGGGGAAGCTTAAGGGCATTCAAATTTTGATGAAGTACAGTTATTTGAATACTTCCTCTTGTTGGTGCATATGCTTGACAAATTCCCATGTGTTTTTTCTTGTGCCTCTTTTACAAGCCATGAAATACTCTGCTGTTAGGCAAACCCTACAGGCTTCATGTCATGACACAGGCTTTCTGTCCAGAGGGTAAAGAAGTGCATGCTGTGGTGTTAAACGAATATTTTTCCTTTAAGGTGGTGGTGTAAAGCGGTATGAAAATGACTCATCCCCGCTATTAAAGAATTGAGTAAAACCAGTCTATTTTTTCATGGATCTCAATGACCATGTTCTATAATTAGTGTTGTTCCTAAAGGAATGATCCTGTTGCCAGAGTAAAACCCTTCGCTTCAGTGGTGGCAAAGATGCAGCTCTGTCAGAAGTCCAACACCCACTTGGTATCAACCCTACATTACCAGGATACAGCTCTGCGTCCTTCGGGTGGGTGAGCTTGGAATCAAGAGCATTTCTCTGTCCTTGAATGGCAGAAGCATCACTTGCTCACTCATGGGGGAAGTACTTGGGGTGTAATCATCTTCTTTTAACTGGAAATGCTGAAGGGCTTGTGTTGACGGAGCAGTCTCGGCCTGTGCTCCGTTCGCCGGTTCTTTTATTCATATGAGTCAGCAGCGCCGGTCTAACCCCGGAGACCTTCTCCGGGGCGGTGGGAATCCCTGGTTCGCATCCCCGCAGGTGGAGCCCCATTTGCTGAAGGCATGCTTCTCACGTAGGGTTTCAAATGCAGTTGAGCTCTAGCACCAGTGTGTTGCCACCAACGTGAAGAAGTCTTTTCTCTGTCCCGCCTTCCCATTCCTTTTTTTTCTGGGTTCTCCCCATCTGAAAGCAGTCATATGTACAGTAATGAGAGGACACCGAAGCTGCATTTCTACCTGATTTAACATTTAACAAACATTTTTTGCCACCTCTACTTAGGTTTTTTTCCTGTCGTGAATATGTATGATGAGTGAATACTTATCCATCTTAAAGGAGTTGTTGTATTTTGGCTGTCTCTGATACATGCAAGTGTGATGTTTTACAAATAGTTGTCTCTTTTGGGGAAAATAGAGGTAGATATCAGTGTGCCTAACCTACCTCTGCCCAGAAAGCTCATAGTGGTTGAAAGTACCACATGAAAAGGAGATCATGTGCAATTAACAAATTAAATAAAAGCTCAGTTCTTTGTTGCATGTTCTGTTTTGCAGAGTTGAAAAATAGAACTCCTCTGAAATTTTCTCCGGGTTTTTGTTGCAGCCTTATTTGTAAAGCCAAAGATTTTATTCCTAATTTGGGGCTGCGTTACGAGCAGCCAAGTGTGCATGCAACAGGGTAAAGTCCACGGGAAGCTAAAGGGCAGTGCAACTGCCAGCCACATTCAGAAGGAAGAGATAAATGGAAAACTAAGAATAGCTTTGCCCATTTTCAGGAAGGAACCTTCCATCTGATGAGGCCCTTACTAGCTCTCCGCGGTGCCTCGGCAGGTGATTCCTCCCGTCCTTGCTTTGCAAGTTCAAATTCCCACGTCCTTCCAAATCGTAATGCTCTGCGGGAATAGAGAAGGGGCGGGTGCCGCAGAAGGCTGCGTGGACCCGTAACGGGGACACCAGCATCAGCGCTTCTGCCTGGTGTGGATTCTGTAAGCCGCCTTAGCCTTGGTTTTCCATTTTGAGTGTTCACTTTCAGCGTCGCAGAACCTGAGCTGAAGCTGACGGTGCAGGGCTGACTGAGATCACCTCCACGTTGCTTAAATGCCCCGGCTGTGGGAGGCGATGCCTGTTCCCACAGCCATGCGGGGCAGAGGGGCCGGTATCCTCGCTGCTCACGGCGAGCCGACCCCGGAGCAGGCTGGCCACGGCCCCGCTGCAGGGCACTTGGCCCTGCATCTCCTCTCGTCCCTACATAATGCCCCGGTATCCTAAGGCATCACTGCCTTTTTTTTTTTTTTTTTTTGCTTTTTCAGAGCAGACTTGTCCCTTCCTAGTAACGAAGACGCGCTCTAAGTGTCCTCCTCTTAATACTCAACACTTCTGCTACCCAAGTCCTCATCTTTAAAACAAGAGTATGCTAACAGAGGCTACTTTCACCACTTCGGCACCTTATTTCTTATAATGTGGCATAGGGGTGGCGATGCTTATCTGTGTCCTGAAACTGTATGAAGGTTTCTTGTGAAGTACACATGTCAATAACGCAGTCCATGATTAACTCCTCATCACTCTGGGTGATAGGAGGATGCATCCTTCACACTGGCGGCCTTTTCCATCGGAATAGCAGTCAGTATTGCTTTCTGAAAAAGATCAAAGAAAAACAAAGACCTTTCCCCAGGTATCCTTTATCAAAATTACAGTCAAGCCAATCAAAGCTTTCTTTTAATCTGCCTAAGTTTATATTTACATTTGTGTTTCTATCTGTAAAGTAGTAGTAATTTGTGAGTCTTTAGGACAGCATGGATGGTGACTCGGAACCACAATCTGAGTCAGTCTCAGCAGACCCCTTGAAGGTAGATGTTGAGCCTACACAGAGACGTGTTTGTGGGCAAAATATGTTTAAAAAGCTGCAAGACTACAGAGCCCCTTCTTGCACGCCATGGCACAAGCACAGAAAAAACTGCAATAACAGAATGAAGTGCATAATTGCACGAGTATCGAGTTTGAGAGGATGGTATTAATAAAGCTCGGTTCTTTCTTCGTATGTGAACTTTCTTAGACTCACAGGATGCCATTTAAATACATCTTTCAAAATAGTTTCCTTCCGGAGCCCAAATGTGGGCTGCACCTGAGCTTGGCCTTAGGAAAAAGTCACTCTTTGCCAGGGAGTAAGAGGCGTGGGATTGAAGTTGGTGTTTCGCTCAGTGGTTATCCAGGGGTGCAGTGAACTAGCAAAACCTTCTTGTAATAGGTGGAACAGAGCAATAAACCTGTTGGTAAATATTGCCCTAGGGCGCAGTTAGAAATGCGAGAGGTCGTCTGCATTTGACTAGATTTCTTACTGCCTAACCCCTCATTCTAGTGTTTACAGAGTTTGGAAGCTCCTTTTATCACAGGCTTTCCTTCTGGCTGGTCCCTGAAAGGGAGGCTGACTCCAGCATATCAGAAAAGGGCAGGAAAATATATTAATTTACAAGTTATTAAATAAATAAACACCCCTGTGGAGGCATCTGTTTTTCTGGGTGTAGAGTTACTTACGCTGGGTAGGGCTAAGGATTTCCTGGCTTGCTTTACACCGCGTTGCAGAAACGAGGCTTTTGCACTTCGCTTTGCGGGTCCGCTCTTACGGTTTCATTGAACAAAGCCCCTGCAAAATCCCTGGGTTATGAAATATTTCCTCTCTGTCGGGTCCCAGACAAGAGATGGCATCTGCAGAGCCAGAAAAGGAAGTCCTTGCCTTATAGAGAGCGCTCTCGGTGTGACACAATGGCTGATATAAAGTGTCGGGGGAGCTGAGCCGAAGGCAAAGGAACAAAGGAAGACCAGGATTCGGTGGCCGCCTCGGACAAAAGGAGAGCGGAAAGCGTCTCAGGGATGGATAAATTTAAGGCTGCGCTTGTGCTGGCTGGGGTAGGGGATGCTCTCGGTTATCGCAATTTCTCCCGAGAAAACAATGCCTTAGGTGCAAAAATCCAGCAGGAGCTGAAGGAAATTGGAGGGCTTGAGAACCTGGTGCTCTCTCCCGACAAGTGGCCAGTAAGTGACAACACGCTCATGCACATGGCTACAGCAGAGGCTGTCATCACAGGTAGGTACGAGGGGAGTAGCGAACGCAGTCTGGAAAGGAAGAAAACCGTCAAGCTGCTGTATTTCTTAGAATAAGCCTGAGTGCTGGGGGAGTCATGAGAAAGCGTGTCAGAAAGGCTGCTGCTTGTGAATGATAATGTTCATTAGCGTGTCTCCTCCATGAGCACAGTCCTGCGACCACCACACAGACTGGGGAGTTTTGATTTCTTGAGCGCAGAGGGGCTCTCCCTATATTTTCCCTAGGTTTATACAGTTGGTTAAAGCTTACAGACTAAAATACCGCATGTCCAGTGTTACAAAAGTAGATTCCAGTACGCTGGAATACGTCAGGGGACAATATAGCCACTAGAGATTCTTCTGTAAAAGATAAGAGCTCTTCTAAGTGCATTTTTAACATGTTTGTGTGCGGAACTGCAGGCTGGAGTAGAGTCACCTTAATACCTCTTCCAGGCTAAAATCACTAGTGCTGTCTGCTCTTTGCTGTCCCTTGGGCAAAGGGTTGCACCTGCAAGGCCAGAAAAGGAAAAATTTGCTTTATAAGGAGAACTCTGTGTCTTTAGTCCAAAAAAATATTCTAACACTCTATGTTTATAGTAAAGTCTATCAGAATAGTGGAAGTTATTGATATATGTCTTCTAAAATCACAGCAGTTTGAAAGAGAACATTTGGTTTTTCTTAAGGCAGGAACAGTCTTTTGTGAGGTACAACAATATTTGTGTCAACACCTTACCCATCCAACTAGAGCTTTCTGAAGACTGTCAAGCTCATCATCATCAAAAGTACACCAGAAGACAGTGACCATTCAGGAATATTTTGCCTCTGCAGAATGAATCATTTTTTTTACTCTCTGTAAAAATATTCCTGATTTTTCTTAAAACACCTAATGCTGGATAACTAACAGTAGCAGAACCTCACAATGTTGCTATGTATCCGTCATGTCAATGAAATTTCCCTTCTGCTTCTGTTTCACTGTTTTATCTGCCTGTTTCTAATCTGCTCTAAATTTAGGACAGAGATCAGTTGAAGAGTGTGTTGGACACTTCATACTTGGCTATTAGCTAACCAATGGTTTAAGGGATAGCTAATACACTAAAGATAAGGGCAAGATGTCAGCCTATCAAGAAAAAAGATGACTAACATATTTCTGAATATAGGCTATGATTAAATACATATCATATGTTTCTTGCTTATTGAACTCTCTAAAGCCATAACTTCTGGGTAATCAAGCCAGTTAGACTAACAGTAAAATAATAAATCTTATTTCTTAAATATAGCAGGAGCACTGTGGCTCTAAAGAAAAAAAGTCAGCTATAAATCCCATCAGCTCTGTTTATCCTGCACTCTCATTTCATTGGCCTGATCAGACAAGCTTTTTAAAAATGTGCTTTTATGGGCTGGCGAGAAAGCAACAAGCTGCTGTGGGGACTTTCAGTAAGAAATCTTCATTTCATAGTAACATTGGTGAACGGGGGAAAGCAAGACCTTCTCTCTGCTTCCCACAAGGGAAACAGAACCCCTCCTGCCCACAGCGGTGTCTCCTTCTGGCAAAGGGAATGCAAAAAAGCCACTGGGCTCAATCACGGCCCGGCCTGCGTCCAAAATCACCCAGGTCAACAGAGTGAAGCTAACGGTGAACGTGAGTCTGTGAGGCTGAAGGCAGCTGCCACTGGTGCCAAGAACCTGCCTTCGTCGTGTAGCACGGAGCCCTCGCTGCTGCGTCGACTGAGATTTTAAAGAATACATTGGGTGCCTGGAACATTACCAGCCAAAAAAAACCAAAAAAAAAAGAAAAAAGAGGGGGGATAAGCAATAAAAATATTCCTGTCCCTCACTACAACCACACATCCTGTTCACCCGGCTGCCCGCCCGCCGGCCACGGCACCCCTGGGTGCATCCCTGCAGGTACACGCTGGGACGGACATGCCCAGGGCTTAGGCTCGCCGTGAAGTCCATCACCAGGGCACTGCCCTCGGGGCAGCTCCCAGCCTGAGGCTGCGTGAGGTGGGGGGTTGTGCTGAGGACGAAGGCAGCTCTCACCCGGGGAGGAAATTTTGGCCAGCGCTTTGCCGGCTGCGTGGAGGACATCCCAGGAGGGCCATGGCCAGAAGCAGCAGGGCCTGCGGGAGCTGCTGCAGACCGAGCTGGCACTCCCCAAATCCACCATGTGCACAGGCTGAAAGGTCAACCCCACAACGAAGGATAAACGAAACGACTGCTTCCAGCAGGAATCTGTCCCGTAAGGGAGAAACGAGAACAGCATCATCAAAAAGAGGGGAACTATCCCTGCAAAGAGGAAAGCCTTTTCCTCTCCGACTTAAACACAGGTTTAAAAAAAATAAGGATTTGTTCCTAAAGAAAGAACCTCTTCCATCGACTCAATGGCAGAGACAGCAGCCTGGCTCCAGGTGCGGGAACCACGGTGGGCTCGGGCAGCCCGGGGGTGCTGGACCACAAGGGACGCTGGCTCTGGGGACAAAGCTTCTGCAGAAGCTGCCGGGCAGTAAATCGTGCTCCTGGCTCTGATCCGGATAAACTGACACCTGATTCCTAAATCTGGAAAGAGCCGGCAGCTTGAAAGTATCGTGTTCCTTTAGGATTGTGTGTGGGATGGCCAGCATAACAGATAGGGTGTATTTTATGTGAAAGGAGGGGAATCTTGGTTCTACCCTGCATCTTTATTTGCCTGTCTCCATAAATAGCACTTTTGAGTGGCTCTGGCTTATGGGGCTCCAAACTTTCTCTTAAATTGAACCCCTTTTGTGGATTTCAAGAAATCACCAGTCTTTGACAAAATGAAGATATTTTTAGAAGAACTTCCCCTGCTGTCTCATTCAATCTGTGAATCAAACCAAGTATTAAATGGGGTTTCTCTAAGTATATGGAAGAGATATAAATGGACAAATCCCGACAGACGCCTCAGTTCCCACTGATTCCACGACTGTAACAGATGCCAGTGGAAGCTTTTCCTCGGCAAGAGCCAAGGGCAGGGCTCAGCAACACGCAACAGCAGCCAAAAGAAGCAGCGATACTGAAGAAAAAGTGGGTGTTTAAGAGGGGGAAGGTTCCTCCTCAGGCAAGACTTGGTAAAAATAATCAATAAACAGATATTGTTTGTGAACTTATTCCAGAAAGAGATTTATCTGCTGGAAATACTACAGACTGTAGCGATTTACTACTCTTACTGACCTTTATAATAATTTTTATAGAAGCTCGCTGTTCTGGTTACTGTACTGACATAAGATATTGGGATCCCTGCATGAAAGACCTACAAATTTTAGACAAGATAAATATAAAATAGAGATTAAAAAATAAGGCCACTGATGTGCTTTTGTGTTTAATCATACATACCTCTTTAAAATAACTCAGTGGTAATTGGAAAAAAATAGGCTTTCATTTTTAAATTGGATTCACATCTGCAAATAACGGCAAGGCTGAGCCAGGCCCGGCTGGCTCCGGGTGCACACCCAGTCCCACGCACCCACCTTGCAGTTAGGCGCCTCTGCAAATACTTCACACCATGGAGACTAAATAACGCCCGTGAGCAGCTACTGTTGACGAACAGAATGCCTTCATCTTTCCGATTAAAGGAATTAAAGGCGGAAAGGAACGCGGCAAAAGATGGGAACAGAGAGATGAGAGCTTTCACCCTCCAGCCTGCTCTCATGGTGTGTAAAAATGTGTTGTCAGTGGCACCAGAGTCACAACTCAGTGTATTGGAAGTGGAAACAGGAACATTTCTTAAATGCATAGTGAGCTTGCTTGCTTGGGTTTTTTTTCAGTGCTCTCTTGCTCTTCTGCCTTCACACAGCAACCTTGTCTTCCCTCCTCCGAGCAGATTACTGGTGTTTGGAAGACCTGTACCGGGAGCTGGTAAAGCGCTACGTGGATGCTATCGACAAGCTCTCGGGAAGGCGGCCAGACCCCGCTACCATCGAAGGCTGCAGGGAATTAAAACCAGACAACTACCTTCTCGCTTGGCACACACCGTTCAATGAAAAGGGTACGGTACCGCTTTCTGTTTATAGATCCTGGCTTGAATAATGCGTGCTTTCAGTGTTTGTGGCTATATGGAAATTGGTTCCTTTTTCCCCCTGACATCAAACACTACTAACCCAAAACTTTTCCATGTTTGCCTGAGGATGGCAAGAGATCTGCCAGGAATTCCTTCTGTAGGGCACTATGTCCTCTCGTAAACGAACCCTTCCCTTTTTAATATCTATTTAAAGAGACTTTGTTCTTGGCTCTGTGCCTCAGGGTCCAGATCTTTGTCCTTGGGTTTAATGGTTATTTTAAGAAATATTTTCTGCCATTTTTTGTTTAAATGTTTGTAGTCTTGAATCTTTTCAGTGGTGGCAGATCTGAAGCAAAAAGCCAAGGCTGTAAATTGCTCTAAGCACCAACGTGTTCACTGGGGGGAAAGCAGAGACTTTTCTCCAGGTGGATGCCCTGCTAACAGCTATGACTGTTTTGCTGATAATCCCTAATATTCCTAGCCCTGTTTCCCTACCCATGACCCTCTCTTTCTTTCTCTTTATGATCATTTCGGTTTACGATGAGTTGAATTTCTACTTCAAGTTAAATAACATGCATGCAGCTATGCGCACAGACATACGCATATACCCATACAGTGCAATTGATCTTGAAAGCCTGTAGAGAGACCGCATCAGAGGAGGAGGTAGACCGAGACAGCCACAAGACGATGGCAGCTCACACAGGCCTTGCCCTGTGTCGGTGTGATGCTCTGCCACTGCAGTACCTATCGGCACTGCTCAATGGCATTGCCTATCGATGCAACATCGTGGCAAAGACCCGGCGGCACGATGCTGTGGCTATTTCTGGGTCTCTGCAGTTTTCTCTGACACAAAAAGCATCCCTCACTCGGCCCCTGCTCCTCACAACAGCTGCTGGGAGGGAAAAGGACCCGCGCCCCATGTATCCTGCCCACCCTGCTATTAGCCAGGCAGATCTGAGAAAGTGCCCCTTCGGCAGTTGTCGTACGCTTTCTGATTGACAGGGAGTAAAATTTGGTCAAAATACTTGTGGGAGCTGCTGGGAGCCCAGGGCAGCTCTCAACACCTCCAGCAGTGGAGCATGGCTGTTCCCTGGCCCATTGCTGGGTTGGAGCTACGTCTCTTCTTTTAGCCTTCCTCCTCTGCGGCTTTCCATGACAAACTATTTGCTTTTGGGATACTCTGAGCTAGAAGGATCTAAAATTAGTTCCTGCCTTGAGACCTGGGAGCTAAAGCCCACCTTCTCCATCTGGTCTGACAAATGTCATCCTGAACATCTCAAGAAGCCTTTTTTTCACCCTGAGAGCAAAAGAACCAGTGACCTGAGCTGGAGATGTTCAGCCTACCATGGGACCTGACACTGCTACAGACATAATTAACTTTTTAATTGAATTTTCACAAATTTCTTCTTGAGGCAAAAACATTCCATGGGCATTGAATGCCTAGCAGTCGGATGGTATCTTGGGTGGGCTGGAACCAAAATGTTGTTTTCCTGTGGTCACTGTATCTTACCTCACTTCTAGCAAGAATTCATGTGCCAACCTTCATGGACCAGTGAAATCTTAGCTTGGGTAACTTTGCATTGCTTACGTGATGCTCCTCTGCTCAAACTCTTGTGGGTGTAGTCAGCACACCGAGTTCTTAAGTCAAACTGCCCTGCGTGTCTCTCTGCCACTTCGTGTCGTGCTCATTGCCGCACTCATTGCAGAGGTACCTGCATTATGTTAAAGGCTGGTGAGATTCCTGTGACTACCAGAAGACCTGCCCAAGGCTGTCTAACCCCTTCCATTTTAAGATCTTGTTTCCAATTGATGACGTTGATAAGCTCAAGGCTAAAATTTTCACCCTTGAGTGTTTGCCTCTGTTTGTATGTCAACATCTGTTTAAAGTTTTGATGCAGGCAAGTCCGCTGTTTCTGCGACATGGTAAAAATGTTTTGTTCCATTGCCAAAACCTCAAATTGTTCAGGAGAGAACCCCTGACCTTTGAGAGCTGGAACCAAAATCTGAGTAAGATTGAGCCAGAGATGTGTCTTCGGAGCCACTGCGAAAGGCTGGTCAAACGGCAGCTCGGCTCTACCTGTATCGTGTGTATTTATTTCAGGCCAAGGCTGCAGTATCCAAGCAGGTCTTTATTTGCAGCTCCTGGAGCAGCTGCTGGCCTTCCTAGCAGCACACAGTGCCTTTTTGTCAGTGGCATTGGTAGAGTGTGAGGGAAAAGTGTGAGTTAAATGCAGAATGTTGGGGAGCAAAAATGAAGAGAAGGGTAAGACTCAGGCGGACAGGAGATAAAGGTGCCAGGCTCTAAGCTGTCATGCAGAACAATCTGTAGTCACAAAAGACACATCCTCTTCAGGGCTTAGCAGCCATTAAGCTGGTCTTTATTGTTCTACAGATGTACAGTGAAGAAAAGCACGCTGAGGTATTACATACTAAAAGAGAATAATGTAGTGCACAAATGAAAATGATGTAATAAGAAAGTGTCAACACAGCTTTTGTGACAAGAAGTCACACCTCAGATCTGTTAGAAAGCTCATGAAGTAGCCAAGAAACGGGAGGAAAAAGAAGACACTGTGAAGGTGGTCTGTTAGGACTTCCAAAAGACTTTTGACAAGCTCCCTCATCAAAGGCACTAAGTGATGAGGCACTAAGTTGTTACAGGATGGCAGAGAGGTTCTCCTAAGCATAGACAACTGGTTAAAAGACGACAGTAGATGAAGAGCGGGAGATTGCAGTCTGTCTTCTCCATAGAGGAGGAGGTACCTGTGTTGGAACTCTGTTGTTCAACGTGTCCAAAAACTATCTGGAAATGCAAGTGCATAGTGGGTCAGCAAAGTCAAAGGTAATGTGACGTAGAGTTGTGGAAGATGCTCACAATGATGAATAACTGTGCGGCACAGTAGCAGAACCAAATGCAATACAGATAAGTGAAAAGTCATATGCGGGGTGGGGGTGGAAATCCTAATTTTATATACAAAGTTGTGGTTGCTGATTCAGGTACCATTCAGGGAAGGGATTGCGGAGCTGTAGTATTTCTACAAGAACATTGCTTCAGTGCTCAGTAAGAGCCAGAAAGCGAATAGACTATTAGAAATGGCTGGGACAGGAACAGACAACAAAACGTGTTTGCACCACTGTATAAATCCATAGCTGCTGTTTCTTCTGGTCCCTCCCTCCCCCCAAAAGGATGTAATAGAACTAGAAGGGATATGAGGAAGGATGGTTGGATTGGTAAAAAACTGCTTCCATAGGCTGTGATGTCTGAGACAGTACGACAGAGAGCTGTAAACTCATAGGTAACTCAGAGAACATGAACAGGGACAGAGAAAACTCACTGTCTCCTCCAGCACAGGAACCAGGGACTTCAAATGAAACTGGCAGGCCATGAGTTCAAAGCAAGCAAAAGGAAGGACTTCTTCACACAACACCTAATTAAGCAGCACAACTATTTTCCAATGCCAATTTGCAGATGCTACTGTTCATGTGAGTTCAAAAAAGAGCTGGGCAAATACACCCAAAGGAAATCCTTCATGGGTTAGTAAGCAGAAAGACAAATAGCCAGCTGCTTCCTGCATGGGGGAGAAAAATTGTCAGCAGCTTAGTTAGTACAAAGGGGTAGTGTCATCATACTTTTCTTTTACTTTTTCTTAAGTATCCTCTCCATTGGCCACTGTCAGACATGATAAATTAGGTCGACCTTTGGTCTGATTGTGGAGGACAATCCTTATGTTCTTACACATGTGTCTCACCTGTTGCTTGGACTAGTCACGCTGTCCCTTACTTCACTTCAAATGGTAGATACTGAGACATAGGAGCTAAGAGCTGTTAATCACCTGAAGCCCTGTCTAGGCTTAATGTTAGTCCATGTGATGGAACTTTTTGTTACCGAGTTCACTTGTCTAATTCTGCAGGAGGTTGTGATATAGCTTCCTAGGCTGGAGGAACACAATGAAGTTGCAAAGACAAGCTCCTTCAGACCAGCAGTCAGATTACTGTAGTGCCTCCTCCACTTCGGATATGCTTAGACATGTTATTTAATTAGCAGCTCTGTGTAGCACAGCACCCTTCTCTCTTGGATAACTGGTATGGATTGTGTCCTTTGGAGGAACCAGGATTGCATAGTGAAGAAGACTCTTATCTGCTGCTCTATGGCAGCAGATGGTTTAATGAAGAGTTTGGTCTTGCAAGCGGGAGAAGATAAGTTCTCCCAGTTAAGCTGAATGGTGCTCTGGAAGACTGGATTTCTTTCCTGATCCTTCATTGTGGTTTCTATGTGATTTGTGAGATAGGCAGACAGTTTTTTCGGCTCCTGAATAACCAGGCACTACAGCTGCAGCATATGAGAGGTACAGGAGCAAACACACCATTTGCAGGACAAGCATCCAGCCTTTTCACCAGGAGCAGTGGCCAAAGGTGTTCTGGAGAGGGGCCCTTTCGCTGTTATCCGGAAGGCGAGCAAGGGATGAGGAAGCAAGCTCTGAGCTTGCGGGGAATAAAACGGTATCTTGCAAAGCCTTTCATGTCACATTTATCAGGTGTTTGGCCTTTTTTTGAAGAGCTACGACACACAAAATTTGCACGTTAGACTGAGGAGGAAGGGAAGAAATGTCTTCAGCTAACCTGATTAGATCACTTAACCAGGGTGCTTGCTCAGGATCGCTGCTCGCTGGGGAGAAGAAGAGCTCTTCTCTCAAGAGAGAAATTCAGATCCTAGTCGGTCTGTGTTGCACCTGGAGATGCCAATGGGTGCCTTATGTCAGTTTGGCTTGAAGCAAATCTTCCTGCCGCCCCCCACTACCACACTTTGATCACACTCATGACTCTTAGGATACTTGAGCTGGAGCCACCGCGGACGACACTGAACGGCAAGCAGTGCTCCGGGAGAGCCCTGGTGCTCTGCACCCGCAGCAGGCACAGCCCAGGGGAGCAGCTGGGGGCTTTTCTCGGGATGGGTGACTAAAACCCCTCACTCCCTGTTTCTTGGCATCTGCTGCTTCAATTCACTCCGGCCCATGAATTGCTCCTACTACGCCATCGTGTCGGCTAATGGAGTCATAGCCTTTCTCCACGCTGCATAGCTGGGAAAGAAGGGAGACTGTGCTCCTGATGCAGGTTCCACAGAGGCTAAAATTAGGTGGCATAAATACACCACTTATCTTCCAGGGACCAAGTAGAGAAATGCTGATTGCTCTCAGCTCTACCCAAGGTCATTGGGAAGTGTGATTGAGCAAAGACAGTGCTGAAAAATGCCAAGTACTTTGAAAAATCGAACCCTATCCGTCTCAGGGTGGGTGCCTGCAATGAGTTAATGCTTTTTTGGGCATTGGCTCACCAGCTGCAAGGAGGAGATAATCACCTCACTGGTGCCTGTTGAAGACAAGCTCATTAAAACTTCTGTGGGATCCTGATATTACTGTGATAAGTGCTGCAGAGAAACTCATTAGTAAATTTAACTCTCCATTCAATGAAGTGTTTAAAAGTTGAACACCTGGGATCACGCACTCAATGCTGAGGATTAAAGAAACTCTGAATTAGCTATTCAATAAATAAACTCCATGCTGCATGAGGCAGAAATTCCCAAGACCAGGCTTAGTAAGTGCAGGCTGTACCGTAATCGGTGTGCACACAAGCACTAACTTCAGGAACGGGAACACCTCGGTTCTGACACTGCCTAACTTTGGAGGATTTGGCTCTGTAGCCTTTATTTTGGTTTTGGACACATTAATTTTGTATGTGGCAGAAACTATTTTGTGAACTGCCTGTGGGGCTCTCTAGGATGACACATGCATTAAAATTGTAAGATGCACTGTGGTGTTCCTATAAAGTGGTTTAGTTCCATGCTTTCAGCATGAAGACTACCAAAATAAGGGTGTAGTAAAAGTGTATCTGTTTCTCAAACTTCTGGTTTTGATGCTGGCATCTGGAGCGAGCAAAACAGCGGTGTCAGCCAAGAACAAGTAAAGATGGCATGAGAGTTTGAAGCAAAGAAGTGCAGTGAACAAGAGAGCACACTGCTTTCTGAACCCACTATGCTCTTCATCGCACTTGAGAATATTGGAATATACCTGTAAAACCAGACTGACTGTGTAGAAGCAAAATTCCTCACAAGAAACTTTCAAAACCTGTAACTTGCTTTGCATACTAATTTCCCATTCCCCAAGGAGTTTCCCCACGAGTTGAATTAATAAAATGCACTCGTTTCACGTTTTATCAACATATTTGTGTATCATGAGTCTCCTTTTAACTGCTTGGCATTATCTTTTTACCGTAGGTTCTGGATTTGGAGCATCCACAAAAGCCATGTGTTTGGGGATGCGATACTGGAAGCCAGAAAGGTTGGAGTCACTTATCGAAGTGAGCATTGAATGCGGGCGAATGACCCATAACCATCCCACAGGTAATGTCGGCTGCCGCGCCGGCGCGCTGAGGGCCCTCAGGCTGCTTTTCGCTTCTGCGGGGACTAACGCGGCTCCACTGAATTCACCTGGTTAAACTGCTTCTGCTTTGCACACTCCAAGGCCTTGGTTTGAATTTTGCTTGGATAGTACATACATGTATGTATTGCTTACGTAGGCTTATATATTTTCTTGTATATTATGCAGACAGCAACCTCAGGCTGGGAGTTTTCCCTCCTAAAATCCCAATAACTAAACACAACCTGTCTTGTCCGAAGCATATTCATGTCACTTGCCCTGATCAAATTTTCAGATTCATGTACATCCAGACGACTCACCTTTATCATGCAAGTCTATGGTTCAGAGGAGAAAAAACATTTTTCTCTTGACAGGTTTTGTCATATCCAATCACTGCAGGTAAAGAAAGCAAGCCAAAAAAATTACCTCCAAGTATTTTTAGGGCACAATCTGAAACACTCTCTAAACAAAACATAAATAAGTAGATTTAATGTTGTTTTGAATATTCAGGTCTGTCATTCTGATCATTTTATGCTATGTAAGTGTGTATTCATTCTGTCTGCTTTAAACAGCAATAAATAAAACCATAACGAATGGTGACATGTTCTACACGCTCGGTGCTCTGAAGCAGTCAGAAAAGCCATCGGGATGGCATAAAATTAGAGGAAAAGATTTCAGAGCGAAGCAGAAAATAACATTAAGCCAATGTGTAAAGTCCCTGGTGCATTAGCAGCAGTAAGACTGCTTGCAGTTCTGGGTCTCCCACCTCAGAAAGTACTTACTAGAGGCAGGAAAATGGCAGCAAGGAGCATTCAAGTCGTCAAATGCCTTCCATACAAGGAGAAATTACATCCAGAAGGAGTTTTCAGCTGGGAAAAGAGACAAGTGGCATGGCAGGGAGGAGGGGGTGGAAGGGCCACCACGGACCTCACTGCCATCCTGAAAGGTGCCAGGGAAACCTCAGCTGTGATTCTCATAACTCAAAGACGGGGAAAACCCAATTGAGGCATCAGTCAGGACTGAAACAAAGAGACAAACCAAATACTTCCCTGCGTCGTGCATAGTTCAGCCACAGACCTTGCTGCTGCAGGCAGCTGCAAAGCCCCCAGGTACGTCGGGGTTCAAAAGGGATCAGGCAATTGGCCGAGAAGGGCTGTCGCTGTTAAAAGCAATCAAGCCAAGTAATTAAAATTGCCCCTATGCTAGTCCAGAACCTCTGGGGAGCGGAGGAGCCAAACCAGTTATGTTCACTCTGTACTGGCATTATTTGCAGAGCCAGAAACCTCAGCTGGGGCTTGCTTTCTTCCCTGGCGAGGGGCAGGAGGCTACGTGAGGGCGGGCAGGAGCGTGGGGAACAGGGCAAGAGCAGGAAGGGTGAGGAGCGACCCGGAGAGCAGGCAGGAAAAGTCTGCCAGCCCCCCTAAAAACTTCTGGGCATGTCGCAACCTCCACCACCCGCTTCACCACCTGCTGCCCAGTGCTAGCCCTTTGCTTCACCCTCTAAACCCTCTGTTGCCACTCTCACGCTGAATGTGACACTAAAGCATCTTTGGGCCAGCTGGGTTAGATGCTGTCTGTCTGAGTGAGACCCTTTGAGCTGGCTCTACCTGGTTTTTTATTCTTTCCGAAAGCATCTGTTAGATCCTGGGTTAGACATGCCTTTGGCCTGACCCAATATTGCAGGTCTTACAGCAGAGAGAATGAGTAATTGTCACATCTGGACTTGTAACCCCCTAAAATAATTTGGTTTTACCTTCAGCAAAACACATGAAGTTCATGCTTACCTCTATGCATGAGTGAACACTTTTGGACCCATGCACCGAGAGAAGCATACGCATCGATACTTCGCTCACCTGGGGCTTATTTAAATGACCGAGTTGTTTTCTCATCCTTCTTTTGCCTGTTGCACTGGGCTGGTTTTGTTGCCTTTGACAGAATGCCAAGAGCACAAGCAAATACAAGAAACAAGACCCTCTGTTTCTGATGTCATGGAAGCTTTGAGTGCCTGTTAACAGAAAATTCATCTTAAGTATATTCGTATCCAAAGCAGAAGACCTAGCTAGGCCGGCAGACAGCATGTCTTACTTGGACAATTGCTTCTTTCCTGTAAGGGGACAAGGGCTTGTCCCCTTAGAGTAAAATGAGCCAGAAATAGTGATAGATCTAACAACCACAGCCCATGGGCTGGATGGCTCTGTAAGCAAGGTGATATAGCTTGTAATTGAATCACTTTGCACAAGTCAATTATTTCATGTGACTTCAATTAGAAGATTTTTCAGTATCGCATTAGTGGATTATGTTTATTTTTGACCCTACCTCAATTTCTGTCATGTTACACCACTGAGAACAGAAGCTCCCTTCTACATAAAATAAGTCATAAACCAACGGGCACCACTCATTAGCCAAGAATCCCAAAATGCCACGAGCCTCCCTGCAAACAGGCGGAGATAGGTTATGTACATTCGTTAATCTAGCCGACAGCCCTGAGGCATTCCACTAATGATTTTACGAGGGACATGACAAGGATGGTACAAGCACAGACGGCGCATTGGTAATCATTGTTATCTATGAATTCCAGGCTTTCTAGGGTCTCTGTGCACAGCTCTTTTTGTGGCATACGCAATACAAGGGAAACCCCTTGTGCAGTGGGGAAGAGAGATGATGAAGGTTGTGCCGATGGCTGAAGAATACTGCAAGAAGACCATTCGCCACATGGCAGGTACCGTGTCTGAATCAGAAGAGTTATTTTCTTAAAACTATGTTCAGCTAGAAAGACACTGAAGAAACCTCACTCCCCAGTCTCTCCAGTTTGCTGCTTTCCTCCCTGTCCCAGCTCCACAGGCTGTCCCCCTGCTTTCTCTGCTCGGCTGTAAGCTCTTCGCAGGTGGTGCCACCTTCTTCTACCGTCCGTTAGTTGCCTGGTATATTGGTGGCAAAAATACAAAGAGTAATAGCAATGATAATGTCCTACTGCACAGGTTTATTTGTAGGAAGTCTTCAAAGATTTCTGGGCAGGGGGGAGGGAGGAAATGATATTTAGCAGGTTATTAGGCAAACTGACTGCTGAGATATGAATTATTCAGCTCCCTTCCATCAGTTAGCACAGTCCAATATTTTCCTTAAGAAACCCACTGACTTTCCTCATTTTGCCAGGAAAAGTTCACCTGCAGATGCCTCCTGACCAAGGGTTAGCTTTTGACCACAAATTCAGATTTGACTTGTTGCTTTTCTGAACAAGTATTTAAGATATGACCTGTTGTACCCTTGTTTTAAAAGAACCCAGTGTAACATAACTACTGAACTTGGTATTGCTACTTTACTAATGTGTGTGATCTTCAGGGCAAAGGTATTTTAGTCCCTT
Organism: Pandion haliaetus; assembly: GCA_013401275.1. Classification (NCBI taxonomy): domain Eukaryota; kingdom Metazoa; phylum Chordata; class Aves; order Accipitriformes; family Pandionidae; genus Pandion; species Pandion haliaetus. The sequence goes on along the minus strand of VYZV01041390.1, from coordinate 66,110 downwards.
CTTGCCAGGCAGTGATGTGTTTGTAACGGTGAGACCCGCCATGGACAGGCGAGTAACGTTACATTAAAACATCGAGGAAAGAGGTTTTTCTGTTAATCTGAAGGGACAGCTGTTGAGAAAGATTGAATTCAGTAGAAATCTTTACTCAAGAGCACTCAGAAATGAAGATTTACCCTGGAAGGAAAACTGTCACTTTAAAATCTGAAGGGAGCACCAGGGAGCCTTTCTGAAAGACCCCCCATTTTCGTCTGCGCCTCATTGCGCACCAGGATTTTTTTAGCCGAGACCTATGAGGAGCAGGTGCAGGATTAGTGTGAGCAAGCTCCTCTCCGAGTGGCTTTGCAGCAGGTCCCTGTCACTCCACCCCAGCAGGACCCCTCAGCGTGGAGGTATGCGTGTTGGACTCCTGAGGCATGCTCTCCGGCTAGCGCTCGTATTGTTGAGCTTCGTCCTATTTTTGGTAGTGGGAAAAGTCTCCTGCATTAAAGTTAGGCTCCTAGGCTGGTGAAAGGGACTGCAAAGAAATCCTTCCAAACAGAGTCCTCCAGTTCTAGAAAACCCTTTTTTAGCTGTGTTATCCCCCGTGGGTAACAAACACAGCGTCCAGTCACAGTGGGCTCGACTCAACGCTCCCTCTCTGACGTTGGGTGGCGATTAGATGCCGGATAGTCCCATGGTCCTGAACACGGCCGTCGTCTCAGGCTGGGCTCGAGGGATGGGGCAGAGCCTTGCCAGGGCTGGCAGTGTGGGATTTCTGACCGTGCTACAGGTCATCCACGCAACCCAGTTCTCCTGCAACTGCTTGATCCCTCTGTTTCTGAGCCTGTGCGTTGGAATAATCACACTTCCTTGCTTGTTGAGGTGCTACATAGAAAACATTCATTTTTGAGGCATTTGGGTTTTACGGTCATGGGAGAAATAGGAAAAAAAAAAACCACAAAGAAAGAAATCTGTTAGGTCACCTGCAGTTCTAAAAGCAGTCTTGTACCCAGCTGCTGGAGCGGGTGTCAGTAGCTTCCTTCAGCCGACATTTTCTTTGTGTGACCTTTTTTTTCCATCAAGATGGTCTCCTTGGCCTGATGGGTGTAAGTGCACTTTTGCTCCATTTTCCTAAACACCCTCCTTTTTTTAGGGTTCTAATGAATGGCTTCCTTTAAATCAGGCAAAGTTGGGGCATGGGCTCAGGAAAAGGGCGGCTGGGCATTCCCAGGCGTAGAGGGCCACGTAGTTGAAGGCTCATCCCTGTCTGGGGCTGGGGAACCAGCAACCTTGTGAAAGTAGCAGGTCCTTCAAGGCAGCTTGGGTTTTTTTACGTGGAGTTGAACAGCTTTAAAGATCTTAATTGCCAAACAGGATCACCTGTATGGCATTTTAGGAAAAGAAGCAAAATCAGATTACGTCCTTCAGAGAAATGGTTTAGTTGTGTGTGTGTTCCTCAGCTACTTGCAGCACACAACCAAGCGACCAAGCAGGACAGAGCCAGGGAAAAAGTGGTAATGCTCAATTTTATTTTAAGCTTTACACCAGTAATCCCATACTGAATTGCTAGTTTGCCTTGGCATACTTAGCCGTCTCGTTCATCTCACTGATTTCTAATTCTTTACCCCCATCAGCTTCCCAGGCAGGGTTTCACTCAGGCCTCAGTTCTGCAGACGGGTGCATGTGTATGTGCTTTTTGTTGACTCTTCTCTTTTCCTTGGAGTGTTCCTCAGTAAGTTCTCTAAAAATCTCATCTTGATGTATCTTAATGTAATTTTAATATACCATAAAAATAGCACAAGATTCTGAAAATATTTTCTTCTTTCACATCTTCTGTTTCCAGTTAGATGTCCCACTCCATATTAAAATGCATACCTAGTACATATGCCTGCTTAATGTGCATTACTGTAAAATTCCTAGTTTTTCATGTCAGTCAATACTGTCATTTTCTTTAAAATTTTTTAAAGTAGAACTGAAAACGTTGCCAAGATAAAATACTACATCGTTAATTTCTTTTGCATTCAGAATATCAGGAGCACTGGTTTTACTTTGAAGCCAAGTGGCAGTTTTATTTGGAGGAGAGAGAAATCAATGAGGAAAATCAGAATAAACCTGTCTTTCCGGACAACTATGACGCAGAGGAGAGAGAAAAGGTAACTGCAGCTTCAGAAAGTGCTCAGAAAGGCTCTGGACCGAGAGAGGTATTTTCAAAGAGACACACCAGTATTTTTCAACTGTTTCCAGTGCCAGAGTAGTCAGGAAGTCTTCATTTTTTTTTCTAATATTTCAAGAAAGAAACAACTCCCATCCTTGGCTCAGCTATGTGTTAGGGTAAAAAAAACCAGTTGCCACTGGTCCTGGGGTTGCTGCAATGGGAGGAAACAGTGCAGAGAAGCAGACTTAATGGTCGGATGTGCTGATGTCCAGAGCAGGTACAAAACATAAGCCACAGCTATTTGAGGGTGGAAACAGGAAATTTCTCGCTGGGGACTCTCATTAATGCCTAACGGATCTGTGGCCCGAGTCCCAGAGAAATCCCCCCACGTACTAGGAGCCGGACTTGGTCACGGTCCTTCGAACAGAAGACAGCGTCCTAAGCAATTCTCTGCCAACACAGGCTGTGCCCAGGCTAGTTTTAAGTGTCTCGAAAGATGGTGTTTCACCATGTCCCATGAGATACTATTTTATAGTGTACATGATCTTTTCTTTGCCTCATGACTTCTCGTTACATCTTCTCAACTCAAGAGAAATGATGTGTCTTCTTCCCTGGTGTTTACAGCTTTCTGATACGTGCTGGCACCTCTTAAAGCTCTCTACTTAGCAGCTAAGCAATAAGTATGCGGTGCTCGTCACCTTTTGCCATAAATCAATCCTTTTTTCCAGACTATTAAAGCACAGTTCTATTCTGAGAATTCACTTTATATATTTTTAGGTGCTCATCTATGCAGTGAAAGGTGCCAATGTACAGATTGGCTGTGGATAATAAGAAATTGCTCACTCTAAACATAAAGAAAGGATCTTCCTCCAGTTTTATTTTATTAATTCAGTGCCGTGAATTTGTTACTAGTTTTTTGTTCCTTCCGGTTCTACCAGAGTCTTAGCAGAGCTTTAGGAAAGATTAAACCCAACAGTATTTTCCCATGATCATTTCAAGAGAGAACTGCATGAATTCCTAATGCAGAAACAAAATTTACCCCCATTGCAGAAGCCCAATTAGTTTAGCCTACTGAGCTATTGGTTTTCATGCACAAGAAGGGAAAATGTTGCTTGACCCTCAAATTCCACCACCAGCCAGAGATCGCAGCCTGACAGAAGTTGAGAGACTTAATTTGCTTATAAGCCGAGCATGCTTATAGCCATGGAAGGAACAAATGAGGAGAAGGTAACCATCCTGCCTGCCTGCCTTTTTCCCAGGAGTGTTTTCCTTTGCACTCTCCCAAACTAACTGGCCACTTGTGTCTGGAGGTATAGCTGATTGCCTTTTGACCGGCATAGCTGATTGCTTTTTGACCGGCAATTAATAAAGCACCGATATCTGGCACCGCTCTTGCCAACAGGTCGCTGTGCGCATGTTCCTGCTTGACCGCACACGCACCTTTCTGCAGGCACATGCCAGCTGCAGGAGATGTGAAAGCGAAGCCCTCAAACGTGGCTTGGATTGATCTGAGTACGATGCAAAGGCAATTTCCCTCTCTAAAAAAGATCACACCTCGAAACACTAAGCAGCAAAGACCGCATTCTGTACAAGCACGTATACAACTTAAGTTTGTAGATAACTAGGAATGTGGGGACAAAAGACAAATTACCCCTTCTTAAACATCTAAATACAAGATGGGCCAATGCAGGATAAATAATTTCTCAGTGACGTGCATTTGGAACACGTTAGATACACAGTGAACAGGCAGGAACTGCACCGCACTGGGGATCAGCCTTGCTTCTGCAAACAAATCACTCGCCCTGCTTGCTCTCCCGTGCTGGACACAGTGTGCGACAAAACAAGAGAGGAACCAAACCAAAGTCATCCAGGCCAATTAGACCCTGAGGATCTTGTCCCCTTAAGATGGAGTTGCTTAAACCAGCACTGTGAAATGACCCAGGAAGGGAAACAAAATGGATGGAAAGGGAGTGCTAGCCAGGAGCGGGTCACCTCCCGGAGGGTGAGGAAGTCAGAGGCAGCTGTAATTACTGACCGCAGGGGTTTACAGTGAGGAGGGGGTGTATGAACTACCTCCAGGGCTTGGCAGCAGCTCAGTGCCTTCAGCAGGAGGGAGTGCATGTTAACACCCCCGTCCATGCACTCGGTGCTGCCGGTCCTCGCCCTAGGGAAGCTGGGCTGGCGCTGACGCCCTGCGCAAGAGGTTGGCACTTTTGAAAACTTTGAGAAACGCTGCCTTGGTGTAGTTAAGTCTCCTCAAGGCTCAGTCCCGAGGACAGCTATCCCTAACGTAAAGTTGTTTCAGCAAGGCGAGATGACATCAGCTGCGTGCAAAGCATCAGCGATCTTAAGGGCTAAACGGAGCGACACTTGAGCCGCCTGCCCGTGCACCCAGAATAGTACCTCCACGCTTCGTCCTCTTGCCTTCGGCAGCGTTACACGTGTCAGTACTGCTCCGCCAGCATCCACACTGCAGCAATAAGGCTGGGAAGTTTGCTTGTGGCAGAGGACGGCATAAAGACATAAATACTCTCTCTACATTGGGGAAAAAAAAAAAAAAAGCAAGAGGCAGAGTGAAGCTGTAGTGCAACTCTGCCCTGTTTGATGTATATGCAGACAAACCACAAGCCAGTATGTAATGGCTGAGGTGAAAGTGAACAGATAGAAATGCAAACCCTCCATCCATGTTGCAGAAGCCAAGAACCAACCAAGCAGCAGCAATTCAACTTACCATCATGTAACTTCAGGAAATAAAGCTGCCCAGTTCCTTTAAAGGAAGATGGTTTTTTTTAATATAAATTTATCAGTGTTGAGTTCATTTAGGGATTTTTGGGCAGGAAAAAGTGAGCTCTGGAGGTACCTCCTCTAGAGAAAATCTGATTTTCCTTTGAAAACCTCACTGTGGGTTTGGGGGTTTTTTCCTTCTTTCTTCTCCTGGGGAAGAAATGTTTCTTTGCAAATTGTTTTCCCTTTTGTTCAACAAATGCTTGTAGAAGAGGAGAGAAAAGGCTTGGCAAGAAAACGTCAGAGGAGGGGGCTTGAATTAACTTAGTCTGAAATTGAGCCCCTAAAGAAATGACTGAATCAGAACATTTTCACCCCCCCCCCCCCCCCCCCCCCGCAAAACTTGGGTAATAATTGAAACACTTGCAAACATGTCACAAGGGGAGCTGAGAATATTTCCAAGAGGCAGGAAAAGGACTGACAAAGTAAGACTTTACCAACCCTAATTTTTTAAATAATAAAGAATTTCTAAGGTGTGAACTTGGGATCTATCATGATCTACTTTGTGGCATTCTTGGCTTGCTTAAATCAAGCCAGCTTCTTGGCCTGCCGAGAACTCGATGCAATTAAGCTGGGGTGCAGGCTTACCCCTGCGCCTCAAGCATCACCTAAGCTGCCGTAGCTGCCGCTGCGCTGACTCGTCCTGCGCCGCAGGCAGCAGTGCAGGCAACGCAGCTGCCTGCCACCCTTCCTTTCCCTGCGAGACGAGCTATTCCCACCCAGCAGGGGAGAAACTGCCCCGGCATAGCCATGCACCCCACGTCCCCATTTCCAGTGCCCTACCCTGACGCCGCCGTCTCTCCCGCAGACGTACAGGAGGTGGAGCTCCGAAGGCCGGGGCGGGAGACGAGGCCACGATGCCCCCATGATCGCCTACGACGCCTTGTTGGGCTGCGGCGGGGACTGGACGGAGCTCTGCAACCGCTCCATGTTCCATGGAGGTGAGGGTCACACACAAGCCGTTTATGGTGCTTTTCAAATGTTGCTTCATCTAAGTCTTATGGTTTCACCAGAGGTGCGCCTGGAGTAAATCCAGCGTGGCTTTGTAAAAGGTGGGCATCGTCCTCCACCAAAACGCTAGCGCTTTTGGCAAAGCAACAACCTTTTAGCTGCATGTTGTGAAACTGAGTTAAGGGAGAAAAATAATTCAGTGCCCGGCCAAGCGCCAGGCAGATAAAATCTAGCACTCGGAGGCACACAGTTAACTACTTCTACAGCTCTTCGAGAGAGAGCTCTCTCGCTGACAGCCACGTCCTGCTGGGCTTTCGAGAGGGCCAGCGTAGCGGGGAGGAAGGACACCCCAGCCCCGAATCACCCGCTCCCTCCCGGCCTGACGCGGGCCCTTCGCGCAGGCTGCGAGTCCCTCAGTCGCCCCGACGCAGCGGTGAGAGCTCGCAGCCCTTCGCCGCGGAGCCCGGCAGACACGAACCCCTGAGCGTCGGTGCTAGCCACCATGACTGGATGTTGTAAAGCACATGCGGTGCCATGCTGCGCTGTGGGGAAGGAAGGGTTGCTCTCCAGTCCAGGATACTTGCCGTCTAGCGAGGACCCCCCCGCAACTGTTCTTCCCTCTTTCTTTTTCCTAACGATGGCTAGCTGCTCGCAAGAGCTGTTGCGTTGGAGTGGATTTCCCCCAAACCAAATACGCTCCTAGCCCAGGAGCGCACGCCACAGAGGCATCGCCGCGTGCTTGCTTCGTCATCGCTCTCTTCCCTCGTCATCCTCACCCGCACTGCCAGCGGGCAGGACTGGGGTGGTGCAAGCCTTTGGGACTGACCCACCATGCTCCCACCACGCTCCATCAGCGGCTTAATATTTATTTCCTCCTCCGTGCAGTGCGGTTTTTGGTTGTGCGTGCAGAGGTGACACTAAGAGACCATTGCAATTGTGCTTAAACCTGCAGGAGAAAGCGCGGCTACCGGGTCTATCGCCGGCTGCCTGTACGGCTTGGTTTATGGCCTGAGCAAGGTCCCCAAAGGCTTGTACCAGGACCTGGAACAACGTGAGAGGCTCGAGTACTTGGGCGAGAATCTGTACCGACTATCCATGGAGGAAAAGTAAAGCGGTTTCTGCCATTTTCTCTTTCTATAAAGACTATATCAAACCCTGTAGATAACTGACTGACGTTCATAGCGAAGGAATTAGCCGAGAGTTAGTCTGAAAGGCTGTATGTAGATCGTGTGCAAGTGAAGATAGCTGAATTATTCAAGACTGATTAGATATTTACGGTCTGTGGTTTTTTTACAGATGTAGGGATTTCTGAGTATAAAGAGTGCTTCTTAAACCAGTGAGATAATCTCAAATGGAAAAAAATAAATAAAACCTCTTTTGACTGATTTCAGTCTAACTTGCTATAACGCCACTTCCCAAACAGCCGTGACCAGTAATTACACATATGAAATTAATTTTCAGAACTAATGCTTTCCTGCAAAACTAATGGTAGTACCCACTTATGGGGATATTCTCTGTGTATTTTACAATCCTTTCACCACCGTGTTCCTCCTTGTTCTCAAATCTAAAGTGTCTGTGACACTTGTAAACCTAATGTCTCACAGATTAGCTTTTAATGAACCACTGATCCCCACATCAGCACTGTGGTGCAAGGTATTGTTACATTAGAAGCTTCCAGAAAAGGAAAAGCCAACACTAAAAATACCCCCAAGGAACAGCAAGGCATCAGTGTGTCTAAAATTTCTGAATTACGCTTTTATTCTTCTTCAGTCTTCAGAACAAAAGTTTTTTTTTAAATATAACTGGCTGAAATATTTGTAAATAAATTGATCTTACACTATTTTCTAAGCATCATTCTTTATTTTTAGATTGAGCAGATTATATGTTGCTGTATCAGTATCAGAATTTTTGGCTGAGGTCTTCAAGCAGTTGTAATAGGTCAGCAGTCAGGCTGTGATACATTTCACAAGTCTGAGCACCACAAAAAGCCCAGGAAGAAAATAGTTACAACTGTTTTACCTTTTTCCTCTTTCCTTTTTTCCTTTTCCTTTTATTCCCTTTTTTCCTTCTCTCCCTCTCCTCTCCCTCTCCCTCTCCTCTCCTTTCCTTTCCTACAGTGAGCAACTGGCTCTTTAGTGGTCACTGCTTCTCATAAAACCTCTAAGAACT
>VYZV01041390.1:26777-57406 GCA_013401275.1 Pandion haliaetus | reverse complement strand
TCTCCTTTTTCTTTTCTTTTATTTTCTCTTTTTCTTTTTTCATTTTCTTTTTCTTTTTCATTTTCCTTTTCTTTTTCTTTTTTTTCTTTTTCTTTTTCTTTTTTCCTTTTCCTTTTTCTTTTTCTTTCTTTCTTTCTCTTTTCCTTTTTTATTCTTTTTCTTCTTTTTCCTTTTCCTTTTTTTCTCTTTTCCTTTTTAAAATCTCTTTTTAATTTTTATTTTTCAAGAAAACCAACCAAATATGATTCAATTAAAAGTTGCATACAACACACAAAGTAAACAGGAGACCCCGGTGAAGGAGATTCTGATGCCCCCAGAGCAGCACGGGCACAAATCTGGAATCCTCAATGAAATAACACAGGAGTGCAGAATTTGTCCCCAGTGTTTAACCTTATGTTTTACCTCAGAAGTTCAGAAACTGAGGTCTATGTAGCACTTTCTAAATTCCACTGTGAGTGATTGCCTACGTGGTGTTGGTTTCTCCTATCTTTCTGCACCTGCTGAACTGCGTTTTAAAAAGATAGCTAAAAATACATAAGTACTTTCCTACCCCTTTTTCCATGTAAGCAATTGCTGGAATCATCACTGGGACGTTACGTGGCAGAAAGAGGAGCAGGTGATCCCTGTCATTATGAATAGCAGCCTGCATGACAATATCCGTATGAAAAGGTTTTCCGTACTATGAGTTACTTCACACACTGTTGTTTTAGCATGTTTTCTCTTGGCAGCTTTGCAAGGTGCTTTCTTGTTTGCTTTGGAGACACGTTAAACCAAAAGGAGCGTTTGTGTCAGTAGCTTTTGATTTAATAGAATACAAAGACTTTCTAAAAACATTCCTTCTAGTTTAGGATGCCTCTAGCATACCTGTAATAAATTCAGCAATAGAGAAGAGAGAAGAACATATCCTGCATAAGGTAGGATTTTCTCTAGTTTTTTGGCTTTTCCTCTCCCTTTAGAAAAAATAATCACAAAAAAATTGAAGAGCATTCGTAACTGTTCCCACTTTACCTCCTGCCCAGGCTGAGGAGGACCAAGTTTTGTTTCAGAGACAAATAAGAGAATCTCATTTAAAAGGTGATTCCCACAGACCGACCCTGTAAAGCACCGGTTCTGCAGCTGTTGAGGCGAGCGGTGTGCTGGCCATCATTTCACTGAAAACACTAGAAAGATCTGTGCCTTGGGACCCCTGACAGAGTGGAAAGGCAGGAGCAGCTTGGTGCAGGCAGGGCTGGGGGAGAGTGCTGGCTCCTCTCCCTCCGCCGCAGCACGTCGGCTCTCCTCCGCTCCACGACACGGTGGTGTCCGCTCCAGAGGTTTCCCTGGGATGAGCCAGCCAGCGGGATAGGGTTGCACTGCTGCCCGTGAGCATATCAGGCTGTTGCCACTCCAACGCTGCCATGATAAGTGTTGCCGAAGGACCTATAAATAAATAACTAAGCTACCTGTCTTATGCATGTTAATTATTTGTGGGCCAAGAAGACAGGAAACTTTTGAATCATAGAATCATAGAATCATTTAGGTTGGAAAAGACCTTTAAGATCATCCAGTCCAACCATCAGCCATGCCCACTAAACCATGTCGTGAAGTGCCTTGTCTACATGCTTTTTGAACACCTCCAGGGATGGTGACTCCACCGCTTCCCTGGGCAGCCTGTGCCAATGCCTGACAACCCTTTCAGTAAAGACATTTTTCCCAATATCCAATCTAAACCTCCCCTGCTGCACCGGAGGTGTCTTTGCCTCCTCTGGAGGTCCAGGCGGTCTGGCCTCCAGCCGCTGACAACCATGCAGCAGTGCTTCCAGAAACCAGCAGCACATTGAGGCAGCATCATGCACATTAAAAAAAAACCAGTGAAAACCAGCGTCTCTGGGCGAGGAGAGGGGCGAGGAGGCTGAAGTCCATGTTAGGCCATTTCACAGCATCAGGGAGGAGCCCAAGCATCTGCTTCGCTGTCTGGCGTAGCTCACACTGCTGGGAAGTGACTTCTGCTGGCATGGGGTTCCCCCTGTTCACTGGGGTTACCTGTCCCGTTCCTCCCACCATAGGTGGGACGAGAGTTGACTCTCTGGAGATGATATAGAGGTGACTATCTTTCATTGATAGGTCACATAGTATAAGAACAGGAGGATGGAACTTGGGAAAAGGTGGTGAAGAAATACTAAGGATGATGTCTTGGCCTGTTGAAAGTGGTGATCATGCTCCCAAACCTGAGGAACCATCTGACTTTGCCCTCCTTCCCTGAGGGGGAAGCATGGTGTTTTCCAAACACTGGGACAACGTAGACTCATCACTACCCACATTTTCTGTGGTGGTCTCAGAATATAGTGTCATTGTACCACAGCCCTTGCACAGACCACATTTCAGATTTACATGGTCATGATGCTGGTTTGCAGGTGAAGTCATCCTGGAAGAACTGCAAATGCCCTAAATAGGTGCCATAGCTGTTTGCTTGTTTTCTGCTGCTTGCTGGTGAATACAGATCAAACGCTCAACCCATGCAATGTGTCTTGGTACTTAAGGCAATGCAGCATTCCCACAAATGCTACATTTCAGATGGCATCCTATAAGAACACTCTAACATGAAAAAGGAAAACCCTGAACAGAGCTCACTAGTAATATATGTTAATGAAGCTGTTTGAATTTTATAGCTCCTAAGTGATTAATTACTGTGACTATTCCTTGCAGAGAGGGTGTGATCTTCTTCCCTTCACAATCAACAGTAGTTTGGCTATGCTGACCTCACTGAAAGCAGGACTAGTCCATATTTTACTGTGGCCATTTATTGTAACCAAAGTAGTCCGGAAGGGAGAGGTAAGCAGGGCATCTGGTTCCACCGCTGTTCTGAGAGATTAGAGATGACCCTAAATCACATTGCTTGATGGCCCCACGTGTGCTTCTGAATACACCAGGCACTTCTTAGCTAGCAGAGGAGCCATCTTCTGCCATGGCAAGCTTTCAGTCAAAATATCAGCAGACTCGCTATGGGAAGGAGAGTGAACCAGGATATTTTTAGCCAGTTATAGCCTGAATTCTGATTTTTCTTTATTCTGAAAATTGCCATAGTTGTGGCAAACAGGGATCTTGGTGTAACGTGGGAGCCTTGCTTCCTCAGATGTGACCAATTCAGTAAGAGAAAGGGTGGATGTTACCACATTATGTACGTGGGAGCGTGCACCTGTGCTATGCTGAAATGTGGTTATTCCCAATCAAAACCTACAAAGTATTGTTTGTCACATTAGACACAGGCCAGTTGTCATGCTTTTTTTTCTTTTATTGGCCTTTAAAAATATCTACAAAGTCATTATAAATAGACCTTCTTCCATTCAAGATGGCAACTTCGTCCCACTGCTGAGGGATGTAATTTTCAATATGTGCACTTGAAATGCAGCCAAGTGGAATCCAAATGTCACGACCCGACTGGACGAGGACCAGCCCCCCACTTTGCAAACAGCCTCCATAATATCGCAGTGGGGGGCCGGGTCCAATTTCTTTCAAAGTCCATAGGGTACCATCTGCTGGGGCACAGCTGGGCCTTCCCCAACATTTCAGGGCTGACATTCCCTAAAGGATGAGTCTCTCTGCAGCCTTTCTTCATTTTCTATGCGTGGGCTTAATTTAAAGAATTTTTTATTCCACTTCTGCTCATAAAAATTAATCCCCTCCTGGTATGCAGGCTGCATTCTGTGCGTGAAGTTATTTCACTGCACAGTGAAGTAACCTTGCAGCTTTTCGCGGTGTCAGAAAGCCGACACCTCTTGCTTTTTTCCCTCCTCTCTCCATCTATTGTTATTGACTTCACGCTCCAGCTTTTGTGCTGAGTTCAGTATTTTATTTAGTAACTGATCCACACCAATTAAAGCATTGCATAAATCCCCAGCTGTCCAAGGGCCTGATTCTTCAACCTCAAGCGTAGGTCCAACATACCAGCCTTCTTCCTCCAGATTCAAAGGTGCCGTAGTCAAGGGACATTGCCAGGGTTGCTGTTGTGGTGCTACCCTTCGCAAAGCAGATTTAAGAGCATAGTCCTGATGTGGGATTTGAATGCTATCAAAAAGCAAATAATGCAAATCCTGTGGTGTTTTTTTTTAATTCTGGAGAGGTACCTACTGACTTCTAACCTGTTCCAATAGCAAAAACTATCAGTGGCACATTTGTGTTCCTTAGCCTTGAGATTGTGTTTTAATGGTTTGAATTTTTTTTTTATAACCCAGAGGCAGAACCATGTTTTCATGCTAACTGCATTCTCTTCATATTTATCTTTGCCTACGCTTTACCTATGCAGGAGAGGAAAATACCTTCGATGTTGCACTTGCATTAGGACACGGTAATACTAAATGAGGGAGGAGTGGCACAGAGGAGATGTGGTCAGCCCAACTAGCACTGCTTGCTCCCCTAAGTGCTTCCACTGCCCACAAAACACAGAAGAAAGAGCCAACGGTGCCATGTGGGACTGTGTGAAGCCCTGCGTGCTCCTGTCACACCACGCCTCACGAAGCTTGTAAAGCACTTTGCATGCTTTTTAACAGGCCACTAACGACAAGTCTCTTTGAGAAGCTCTAAATTAAAGTATTTTTTTCCATTTTGTGCTCAGCAGCATGCCATTAAAGCAAAATAAGGAGGTAGCGGCAATGTTGATGATTTGAAAAGAACATTCATGTTTTCTCTTGCGCAGCACCAAAAGCACACGCTTTTGTGGAGATGATAAGATGCTGGTAGACCCTTTGGTGCTGAAGAAGAAGCTCAATAGGATGGCGACAGAGCAAGGGGCCTTTGCTGTTCTCAGCAGCCTGCTGCTGTACGTCACCGAGCTTGCAGCTGGCGATCCACACCTCAGCAACAAGAGGACAAAATGGGCAGAAGGTAAAGAAAACAAGGTGAGTTATAACCAGCCACATCCAGATCCAAACAGGGGCCAGCATCCCACCAGATTTCAGCTCTTGCGGTCCAGATTTCTAAACAACAATCGTGAGCCGTACACCAAGAAAAGAAGAGAAGTTGGCAAACTGGTCATTAAAGAGAAGCTGTGGGTAAGCAGGGCTGGTAACAAGCTGGACAGAAGCAGGGACAGGAAAGGAGATGGAAAAGCAGCAGAGGAGGATGCAGAGGCAGCACCCAGCGAGAGGGCCAGGTGGAGCTGCGCAAGTGGGAAAAACACAGTGAAGAACATCCTGAAGAAATTTTTAGCCGCCGAAGAAAAAGAAGCCAAGGAGAAGTCTCCCAGCTGGAAAAAGAAGGGGCCTAACAGCGGTTTGCCGAAAATAGTCAACAGGAGTTCGGTCCTGTCCAAACTGAAGGAGCAGTTTGAACAAAGCGCTCTCTGCTCAGCTACAGAGGTGAAAGCATCGCTCTTGCGCAAAGGTGAGAAAAAGACTAAAAACTTCCCAAGCAGAAAACCTATTCGTAAGCCAGAGGTCAGAGTCCTGCGCACGGCAGCAATGACGGCCACAGGTATAAACAGTCCAGAATCTCAATATTTAGTGTGCTCTGTGGTCCCGGTGCCCAGACTCAGCATTGCTACTGAAATTAATCATCCTTGGAGCTGGTCAAAAAATAACGCCGCGAAGCAGCCTTTTGGTCATGATACACCACTGAAGGAAAAGGGGGAGTCCGACAGAGAGGCCGGTGAGAACAAAACACCTGCAAATGCAGCACAGGACAGGGAGAACAAAGAAGAGTTACTGGTGGCACCTGAGGCCATGTCTGGTGCAAAGGACCGCGCTGAGGCTAAAATAGATTCCACAAAGCAAAGACCCAACTTTACTCCTAATCTAGATAGCTCTTCTACTACCCGTAAAAACAAAGCTCTTGCAGACTGCGTTCCTCCCTTGTCTGAATATAGTCTAGACTGCGACAGGACTAACATACCAGCTGGGCCTGATACATCTTCATTATTGGGGATTACCAGTGCTGTGCACCCTGTTAAGGAAGACAGCCCACCTTCTAACTCGCCTTACTCTAGCACAGCTGAAGGATCCCATCAACAAAGTCCTCAGGATACTAAAACAGGTGAGATTCCTGAAATAACTATGTATGTATACAGTTCAGAGGAAGCTGACACAGAACTCACAGAGCCAGAAAAGGATCCTTTCTTTGCAGGCCAAAAATGTTTTCCAGACCAGAAAGCACTGGGAAACATTCTGTCATTTCACTCTCCAGGAGTCCAAGCATCTTGTGAAGTTGAACCTCCAGCGGAGGATCAACAGCTAACTCTCCTAACACCAGCTTCTGGCAAAAGGTCACCAATAATCCAAAAAGAGGCACCAGGTTTAAGAGGCAGGTGTTCCAAAGAAGCCAAAGAAGGAGCAAAATATCACAGTGAAGACAAAATATCCTCTACTTCTAGCAAAAATGATAGCGATGTCCCAGCTAAAAAGGAAAAGGAGAATAAAACACCCAACAGCCAAATGCAAAGTGAATCCAAAACCAAGCAGCCACAGCCTCTTCAAATGTCCAGCCCACAAAATAACTTTGGTAATTCCAATGGAGACATATCAAATCCAGATACAAATCAGACCAAACCCACTCTCTCCTCAAATGAGAGCCAGGAGAAGAAGCCTGGTGCTGCAGAAGAAGAGCACATCTCTTCTCATTTGGAAAATACACAAAGCCCTTTGCCAGGTGGCCTTGTGAAGCACAGTTCCTATATCGCGGAAGAAGATTTTGGGAAGGACAAATTATCTTCACCAAATGAAATGATGAGTCATGCAAACAATCGATCCCTGCACAGGGGTACCTTGACTGACCTTGAGACCTGTCACAAACCATCCAAATCTTTCATTGAGCGTGAAGAGGCCACTGCAGATGAGATGCCCTGGCCTGACTCTGAGGCATGGCAGTCACCCTCGTTGACCCCTTTACCAACATCAATGAGTGGGATTGCAGGACAAAGAATCCATCACACTCTTGGACTTCCTCCAGCCCTTCGACCTATTGATCGAGTGAGACAGGGAGCTGGTGGCGTGGTAGATGAGCGTGCCAGTGATGGCTGTGAGAAGCATCCACAACCCTCCTCAGACAAGTCGACAAACCGTGGGAATGATACGATGGTGGAGAAGAAAACTGCAGGTGATTTTAAGAACCAAGTGCTGCCCCCAAATCATGCAACAGAAAATGAAAACTCTACAGCTGAAGAGATGAATACATGTCAGAGATTTGACAACCATCTTTCACTTTCAACCAAGAAGCCAGGAAAACATGAAAATAAAACCACGCTAGCAAGAAAGCCCCTATTACCCTTGAAGAAGAACCGAACACCAACTTCAGATGATACTATGAAGAAAGGAAGTGATGTGCTGGAGAAGAACCCATTTCCTTCATCAGATGAATTGGTCTCAGACCAAAAGAAGCATGCAAAAGGTAAAAATAAGGTCTCCAAACATACACAGGATAAGCTCTTGTCATCAGGTGACGACATGAAGCATGATAGTGATAGGACAGAAACAGATGAGAGAGAAGAGAGAAATGTCTTGCGTAAATCTGAGGAGGAACAAGTATTCACACCAAGTGATACAAGGGATCATGATAATAACTCTTCAAATGAGAATAATGCTCATAGACCTCAAACATCCCAGTTACCTTCATCAGAGCATGATACCAACATTCAAGGTGTGAAAAATACCGGGCAGAATTTGAAGCTTCTAACACCTTCAAGAGATTTTGTGAAACATGAACATGATATGACAGTAGATGAAAACATCTGCTGCAATACTGAGAAACACCACCTGTCCTCATCAAATGAACCAATGAAACATGCAAATGACAGTGCAGGGCTAAAAAACATCAAGTCAAGCTTCAAGAATTATTCAATGCCACCAAGAAATACATCAAGGCAGGACAATAAGACCACTGATGAGGAGAATACCCCTCATAATTTGAAAAATGAACCAGCACAGCCTAAAAAGAGTTGTGAAGGAGAGAGGAATACTTCGTGTGATCCTAAAAATCGAATACCATTATCAAATCCATCGATGAAACAAGACAAGAAATCATCCCCTCTAGAGTCACAGAAACAGGTGTCACCAAGTGACGTTGTAAAGCCTGAAACTAAGTCATCCGAAAAAAAGACTAAACATACCTCTGAGAAGATCCAGCCACCTTCTTCAAACAAAGTGCTGAAGTCTCAGGAAAGAAGTTCTTCAGGAGAGAGGAAGCAAAAGACAGTGGAGGACATGGGGTCACGTGAAACAAAGGCTGTAAAAGAGGATAACAAGAACCAGCATTCTGGGAAGTACCAGCTACTGCCTTCAAGAAAATCTGCAAAGCGTGAGGAAAACACTCCAGGAGGAGACAAGCAGCAAACAAGATTTGAAGATTTTACGATGCCTGATACGAATGCTGCAAAAGAGAAGAACAAATTTCCAAGTTCCAGGAAATACCAATCAGTATCATCAGAAACATTGGTTAAGCCTCAAGAAAAAAATACTCCAGAACAAAAGCAACAAACATCAGCTTCTGCAGGTTTTAAGAAGCCTGGTACTAATGCTGTAAAAGAAAAAGATGGAGATCCAAATTCTGAGAAGTCACCCTCTTCAAAGAAAGTGGTGAAGTCCCAGGAAGAAAATACTTCAGGAGATAGAAAGCAAAAGACCCCACCAGCAGAGGACATCAGGTCGCCTGAAGCGAAGGCTGTAAAAGAGGGTGATAAACACCAGTGTTCTGGGAACCATGAGTTACCTCCTTCAAGTAAATCATCAAAGCCTGAGAAACATACTCCAGGAGGAGGAAAACAACAAACTGTACCTGAAAGTTTTACAAAGCCTGATGGAAGGGCTGTAAAAGATAAAAGCAAAGACCCAGGTTCTGGGATGTGCCAGTCCCCATCTTCAAATTCGCTGGTGAAGCCTCAAGAAAAGAACACCACAGCCAAAAAGAAGCAATCGCCACCGCCACCTGATGAAAAAGCAATGTATAAAACTGGTCGTCCAGAAAAGAAGAGTGGACCTGAGAGAAGAGAGAAATACCAGCTACACTCTTCAGCTCAATCAGAGAAGCACAGCAATGATGGCTCAGGAAAGGAGGGCCCTGCGGGTGACATCAAGAGCTATCAAGCTCCATTGCCAAGTGATGGCATAAACTGTAAAGGCAATACTGTCCCAAAAGAGACCAGCTTGTTTAATACAGGGAAGTCCCCCAAATCATCCTCATTTCATGTTGCATCAAAAGACGAGGAAAATCCTGCTGGAAATAGAAAAAAACAGTCTGGATTTAAGAAGTACCAAGCGCTCTCATCAAAGAATTTGGTGAGGCATGAGAAAGAGGTTGCTGAAAGGGAGAGGAGCTGGCAGGCAGCTGGCAAAACAAGTGAGAAAAAAGCAGAACTGGAGGACTGCTCTAAAGCAGCGTCATTCTCAAAATACACAGTGGAAAGCTACAGCGAAAGACCCTTAGATTCCTCATTCAAACCATTGATCATTAGAGTACCTGACACATTTAAACATCACAGCTAAAAAATACAGCTACAGCTTAGGCAAGAACTTACAACTGATCATGCCACCGATTCTCTCGATCTTTCTTTTTTCCTTTACTCTCCAGGGCATTATATTATCATTTTTTAATCACAAGGACACTGATGTGCATCTATCTGAGCTGGGCTTTTTTCCTTTCTTAAACATTAGCCTGAAGACAAGAATTAAATTAATCACTGCAAGTGAATTAGCTAATCGCTGAATTAATCGTCAGTTTATAAATTAAATATGAGAAGGGCTTTGAGATCAGTGTGCATTCAGCCTTGCTCCAGACTCTCCTTGCTAACTAATAGGTTTTGTTTGCAACAAAGACGACTGTTCTGGGTGAACTCAATTTGTATTTACTTATTCTAATGAAACTCCGCTAGTACTTCTTCCAGGAATGGTGGTAGGCAGTGTCAGCTTTAATTATGTCAAAAAGTGCTTGTTCTAAGCTCTCCCTTTTCACAGATAAACAGGACCTGTTGATCTAGTGCTGCACTGAGTGACGCTGTTAGCAGAAGTAGTGAGGGAAGGAGGGGAATGCTTCATTTATCTGCAGAAAAATCCTCAAAGGTCATTGATGCTACAAGAGGATTTACTGCGAATGCAAATGTTCAGCCTCATTAATATTAATATTGGAAAAATAGTGATTTAACCTCCTCTGAAGCTATTTGCACTTTGGCCATACACTGCGTGTATTACTGTTGTAAAGATACACCATTTCGAGGGGTTCTTAATTACTGCAGATGAACACGCAATGAGTGTAAGTACTCAGAAAAGCTCAACACTGAAAGGCCCCGAGGACCTCTCCTGCGGACAATGTAAGAGACGCAACGCCTTGCCAGGGCAATTCAGCTCTTCCTGGGACATCTGCCCCACTCCGAATCCCGGGGCACACAGACATGAGGCAGGTGCCACAGCTCACATGAAAAGTCTTAGGAAGTGTTTATTTTGCAATGCAGTGTGAAACGGAGCAGTAAGAAGCAGCCAGTGTCACTGAATCCTGCTGATGGGATACGATTTTTTTGCGTTTACAGCAATAGCGGCTTCTGCACAAAGTTTGCGCGCGACGAGCGTCGTTTTGGAGAAGCGAGGGCAGGGTTGCTGCCTTGGGTGTCGTAGCAAAGCTGCAACAGGCAGAGAAATCTTACAGCACCACTCTCCCATACACGGGTTTGGCTTAGCGCTGTAACCGTGCATTCAGGTTACAGCTTACTTGGAGGAACCCTAAGGGCAGATCCTAAGGAGCCCCCCCGTCAGAAAACTGCGGAGCTATCCAGAAAAAGAGAGGGTTTTACACAAGCAAGGTCCTGCTCCCCCGTGGCAGTGACGTCCCTTCAATTTTTAGGCCGCTCTCCACAGCCGCGCTCTGCGCAGCCCCGACCCACTGCCAGCGAGGGAACGAGGACAAGAGGAGCCTGGCAGCAAGCGGAGGTCAAACCCCTTTGCCAGCTCAGTGCGCACCAGTCACATACGTGACAACTGGGCTGGCCCGGCCGGGGACGCTGCCGGGAGGGAGAGGGGAGGTGAACATCGTGTCCCCTGACTGCTGAAGAGGCTTAGATTTTGATTTCTTTTCCTTCACCACTTGCCAAGAATCAGGCTTTCTGGCATCCGAAGGCTCACAAAATTAAAATCACACATGTATATCACACCGGTCCTCAAAACAGAGGTGAAACAGAATCTATTGGAGGTACAAGAGTGCCCTTCTGCGCAGAGGTGTTTCACCCACTGAGGTTTTATGAGCTGGCAACCATAAAGGCCACTTTGTACTAAACCTAAACCATAATTTACTTTTTATTGTCCATGATTTCATTTCCCATTTGAGAAAAGTCCTTACAACATAAACCTTTTGCAGCAGACTTGAATAACAAATTGTCTATGAGCTGGCTTCTCCTGCAAGCACAGGAGAAGCCATTTTAATTATTCTTTTTCTAATCTTTTAAAAGAAGAAATTTAAAGGGGGTTTTTTTGCCCCTTATTCACACCTGGAAAGATCACTACCCTACCACTAATTAAAGGACTTCAGTCTGCCAGATATTAAGTGGGTAGCCAGTGTGTACCAGGAGGCCCTCAACTCTTCCAATTTACACCTGCAATGTCTGTTTTTCTCAACAGCACTAGGAGACCCAGATGCAGCACCCTACGTTCAGAACAAGTCGGGCAGAGTCATCCTGTGAGGGTTAACTTTTAGGTTGTTGCATGACTTAATCTCTGCTGGTAAGACATAAATCATCCATCCAAGTCAATTGACCGTTGCTCCCTGAAGTGCACTTAAAACATGACAGAGATTTGCACTAAATGCATCCTTCAGGGTAATGCCTCACTTAAGCAAATCACCAAGTTTTGTTTCAGGAGTTGACAAAATTAATCCTCCAGGAAAGGAGAGAGCAAGGCCATACAAATTCCAGTGGCGATGGCTAGAAGAGCAGTAGATTTGTGTGTCTTGCAGTCAGCAGCCCAAAAGAAGCCGCTCCAGACCATGCTGACAGGAAATTTAGCACTGGCGATAAGCAAAGAAAAGTCAGAAATGGGTATTTCAGAAGGAACAGGAGTTCAAGGAGGGGTACGCAGATCTACGCCAGCTGTACCAGAAGGTGTGCAAATGGCAAGGCTCGAACCCTGGTGACACCCTCACCCGAGGGAGACACGCAACAGAAAATAAGGTTTCATTCCCAGTGCCCAAGGATCCTTCCCGGCCTCCTTTGCCCCAGGAGGAGAGGTCCCGTGCCTCTGCTCTCCCTTAAGTACATCTCCCACCTTGTCACAGGAGAGGCTGTGGAGGGAGCCGAGCCCTCCCGGGCTGCTCTTTCGCTTTGTCTGACCGGGTAACAGGTATTTTTAATGCATCTGCAGGCACATCTCTTGGCTTTCGTAGATTTGTGCGGTGGGTATAATTCTGTACGGTTCTGTTCCTCCACCATACTACAGCCTTCTGCTTTACTAAAATGCATCTTTCGAGGCAAGCAGCTCTCAAGGTCACTGAAGGCACTAGGTCCTTAGCCCTCACTAAATGCAGCAGCGGGCGGGGGGGGTGCCAGTTTTATTAATGCTTCCTTGAAGCCCTGGCTTAGCTATAAATACAGGCAGACGATGAAAAGCAGGCTAGGCACATGGAAAATAAAATAAAAACAAAGGCCAGGTGGAAAAGGTTTTTCAGCATTACCTCTGTGGTGACATAGTTTGAACTTTCAGATTCTTTTAAGGGGACTGGACAAAACGAATGACAATGTCATTTCGCCAGGCATAGCCCATTGCTTTGGATTCTCCAAAGCGTAGATTTGCAGGAGCTTTTGAAAGCCTGTATAAAGGAGGTGTTTAAGGGGGGTCCCGACTCTGAGCTGGAACTGGGGCACCTGAAGGGTCCCAGCTGAAGAAGCTGGTCTGAGGTGGGTTCGGTGGTAAGTGGTGGGGTAGAGGTTGGGGCAAGCAGAGACGCCAGGCAGGTTTCCAGGAGGAGCCGTCAGTAAAGTCCTTCAGATTTTTTACGCCCTCTCTAATTAGGCCACAGTAAAAAGCTCCCCTAGCACTTTGTATCAGCAGGACACCTCTCAGACGGGCTTAGTAATACGGGATTCACAGAAGGATTGGTTTGGGGTGACTTGGGTAGCCAGGCATGGGCCTGAAAAAACTGCACGCCGATGTGGTAGTACAGTCTCCTCCCCACTGTCGAACACATGCCCATCATCTCCTGCAGCAACGCGGCCCTCGACTGAGGCGTTTGGGGCTCAGCGGGACAGACCCGGGTCTCAGAGTCCCAGCTTTGTAAAGAGACCACCGCTTTCTCCAAAAGTTTCATGAAGGGAATGTGATGCCTGTATTTCTGGGGCTTCAGGCACCGGGAGAGCTCAGAGGGCCCAGGGAAGGGCTGAGAGCTCCCTCCCCCCACCAGCTCAGAGAACCGTGCTGGATGAGCGTTGCCTCCATGAAACTGCTCCCACTTGCTGATTTCTTTTCCTTGTTTTTTAATTGAAAGAGGGCATATAAAGCATAGCTACTCTTGGCAAAAAGAGCCCAAGCCCTGAGAAGGTTTAGCCAGGGGAAGAACTCAGGTCAGTGCTGTACCATGAGGCACGACAGGTCCACACCAAAGTAAGGAAATGTGTCATTACTTTTCTCCAGACCTCAAAACTGGGAAGAAACTTGTCCCAGTAGTGCTGTCTGATTCCAAACTGTTCAAATGAAACAAACAAACAAAAAATTAATGGATGCACACTTCTGGCTCTGAACTGTGAAATAACTTAGTAATTTATCAGCGTCTTCTAGAGTTGTTTCACAGACAACCTTTAACACATCATGCATGACAAAAAAGATAGAGACCAAGACCTTGAGTTGTATGATTTGCCTCGGGTTTTCCCCGTTAAAATTTTTTGGATGTCAGTGGAGCTGGTAATAGAAAAAAGCACTAAAGAGAATAGAAAAGACCTCACATTAAAATGAAACTCCCCCTTCGCCCCCATTTTAGCTTTTTCATCTCCGGATGCAGCCAGCAGATCCCAGCACACCGGGATTATTCAGCATTTCAGGGAAGCATCCCAAGGAGCCGCAGAGGAGATCTCTGGGCTGCTGACAGGAATAACGCTCCACCTAATGGCTGCAACTGTAAAGCAGGGATGAAGGCAGAGGAAAAGTGGGAGTAGTGGTGGGAATAGTAGGGAAATTTAGGGAACCATTTCTTCTCTTATTCCTGTGTTGGTAAGGACTGTACATCATCCAAAAGAGCTTGTTTGTGTGACCAGAGAAACCTTACAAGTAATAACTGGGGATCCATATGGCTTTTGGGGTGGCAGGTTGCTCTGTAACACTAAAGGAAATCTCTGTTGCCTGAGAAATAAGCACAGAGGTATTATCAGCTATTAGGAGAAACAATTTTGACTACTTCACTCACTATGCGGTTTCCAAAATGCATCATGTCCTCCAAGCTTTATTTCTCTCTTTCATTTCCACGAGCATCTCTTTTTATAGAATGAAGCATTTTTCACTCTCTGATGAGAACTTTCAACACAGGAGAAAAATCTTGCTGGGCATCCGCTTTCCTGCCAACTAAAAGACTTTTTGTATACTGAATAGCCAAAGAAGCAGCAGGTCAGTATTTTACCTCTTATGACCTGAAGGACCCAAAACAGTTTTGGGAGTTGCTCGACACCTCCCGTTATGGTGCTTGGTTTGTCCTTAACATGCCTTCAGTCGCTTGTATTTCACTGGGCTGCAGGTGCAAGAATAACTTTGTAAGATGGAGGGATTTTCACTTGGCAAGCAAGGGCTACAGCAGGCTTTCAATGATGCATGTCATGCAGCAGCAGCAATGTACTGCCAGGGGGAAAAGTTCCTGAGACAATAAAGCCATAAAAATCTATAATGCACTGAACTGGTTAGCCTAACACAGCTGTTAGGACCTATGTTTTTGAAAATGACTAGTGACTCCAAATATCCAATGTGGGACACCTTATCAAAGGATCTGATTTTTTGGGGAAGTGCCCAGCACTTGCTGTCTGAAAATCAAGCTTCATTCATAAGATGCCTCATGTTAGGCAACCAAAGCCCCTTCAAAAAAAATTGACCCAGATTTGTGAAATACGGGAGAGTTTCACAGGCACCTACTTGCCCCTGCATCTACAAAAAAAAGGCTGTGAACAAAAGAATTGGCATGCAGGGACCAGCCAGCTCGCCCCAGCCCTGTCGGTGAATGCAGCCAGTGCAGGTTGCTTTTCCCGCAAGGAATTGCAACCACTTTCTGCAGACAGCACACCTTTTTGGCCTGCACCATGGCAGTTGCTGAGCCAGTCGCTCTGGCCCTTGCAGGGAGGTGAGAGAGTTTTTATATGTTTGAAGTGCAGCTTAAAAAGAAGGTGAGTCCTTCCTATCGCTGTGCTCCCCAAGGCTTCTGGAAGGAATCAAAGCAAGAAAACTCTTGGACACTGTAGAGCCAGTCCATCCTTACCAAGAAACAACTGTGTTTAGTCAAGTTACACCATCAGAGTGAAACGCTTGTGTCCCTTGGGATTCATACCAGTACAATGGACTACCCAAAGGCAGCTCTGGATTGCTGGCCCTGGTTACTGAGATCTTTCATTCTTCTGAAGAATGGGAACAGTGCGGGCAGCAGTGATCCAAGCACCCAAATAGGGTCCCACCAAATGCATCTCAGCTCTAACTGTCTCCGGGCTCCAGGAAACATCGCAGAAGAACAGAAATCCCCAAAAGACACCTTCTTTATTAACTCATTTAAATGACACCCATCATGTAACAAGAAAGCCTGTACCATTGTCATACCACACGGATTTCTTAATAAAACTGTTTTCCTTCTTAGATGGGTTACTTATTTGTACCGCTGAGTCTTACTTGTGTGTCGAGAAGATGAAAATAATAAAAGCGTACAAAATAACGGTTTTGTAATCATTCTGTCATTATCAAGGAAGGAGCATGAGAAACAAAGACAAACAGCGCCTGTAAGTATCTCATCAGTATGCAGACTGTTTCCCCCACGCCCCAGAGAGCTGACACACGCTGAGTGTCATGGGACAGCTGGGAATAGGTAGAAAACATGGAGCATTAATTATGCAAATGTTGTGGCTTTGAAAAGAGCACCACAAGCTGCATTTTCTGCAGCCTGCTCCTTGCTGCCCTGTCCCCACCGGCTCCTCAGACCTGGGCAAAGAGCAAGCTGCGTGCCAGGGAGGTGACTCCAGCCACCAAAATAGGAGCAGTGACGGGCTAAGGACCAGGTTGGTGGGACCAACCTCCTCCTCCCATGCTGCCCATAGCGTGGGGGTGGCCGGCCAGGGCTGCATGACCTGACACGACTGCCTATCTTCCTTTTGCTTGGTGATGGGAGTGATTAAATGCACATCTGAAACGACGCGGGTGCCGTGGCCGGGCTGGATCAGGTTTGGCTATCCGTGACTCAAGGCTGGCAGGAGAAACCAGTAACCTGGTGACCACGTTAGTGCTTTAGAGCTGCAGAAGGGCCTTGGGCAGCTTCTGCTTCATATATAAACTTTAAGGAAAACAGCATTTACTGTTGACGTTGCTGGATGCTGTCCCCTCCAGAACACAAAACTCGGGCAAAACTGAACCTTCGAACATGGAAATAGTTACCCACAGGGCGGTCCAGGGTGACCAGCAAGCACTCCAGCCTTGCCTGCCGCTCAGCCGGAGCAGTCGGGCAAACCTGGGACTAGCCTGTGAGCAGCAAACCATGGGGAGATCCCTGGCCCTTGCCCGAGCCGGGCCTTTCTCCTGCTCCCACAAATGCCAGTGAAGGGAAGAGAGGGAGCTTGCCGAGGGTTCACCCTGCCCCATCTGAAGATGTTTTGAAGTAGCCAAGTTCACTTCTGTTCCTTCTTGTCACAAACTGTCTGCGCAATCGTCGGCACTTCATCCATCCGTACGCTTCACCTGCAAACCAGAGGACATGCTTTGCAGGGAGCGGGGAGCTCGGGTGCCCACTGTGGCCAAGGTCCAGCAAGCACCCAGCCTGGACCCACCAGCTGGACCCGAGCAGCACTGGGAAACCAGGACGGAGGCTGCTCGCCCACATTCTCCGTTGTCCTGTGCATCTGACTCCTCTTCCAACATCACCGCTGCTGATCCTCACCTCCCCTTCGGCTCTTACTGTGTTAATTCTCCAGGGGACATGTGTAGGTGAGCGGGAGAAGAGTGGTGGAGAGTGGGCAGAGCTGCAGTAGGAGACAACCCAAGCGAGCACGCGGGTTATCGGAGCGATCCCGTACACAGGCAATGCTTTTTCGGCTGAATGTTCAGTTGAGTTGCAACTCCCCCATTATTACCAAACTGATGCTAGCAGTTGCTTGGGGACTTCTGATGTTCCCCTGGTGTTTCTCATCACCAGCTCGTACAAACCCTGTTTGAAAAAGGGACAAAGGGTCCATGTAAAGTGTGTGGGAGCGCAATTCCCAGCAGGAGCAAGTATGAAGCTGAATGTCACTAAGAATTATAAGCAACAGACTTGTACAAGTACCACATGGAAACAAGCACTGAAGCACGAGCTGTTCCTAAGAAAATATAATGAAAACACAGGTAAGTCTTGATTTCCACCCCACACACACACAATTCAGTAAGTCTTCCTGACATCAACAGAATCAGCTTCCTTCTATGCCTTGCTTCTCCATCCGTGTAATGGGAATGAATGACTTTTCCCGTCGTCTTGGTGCCTGTCTTTGTATACGTGATATATAAGTTCTTTGGGTCATGGCAGTCTGCACAAGTGTAGGTACGCGGATGTACCACCTATCTGCAACCAAGAGCTCACCTGAAGTTTCCAGGCAATGTGAAAACTCAGACTGAAGCTTACATTTACTATTTTCTATTAACTTCAGTCCCTCATTTTCAGAATTCACCTGGAAGCAGACAAGCAGCACAGGCGCAACCGCTGCGTGCGCCCTTTCGAACAAGCTAACACTGAGGCTCAGGTTTACATTAAAAAATTTGTTCACTGACTTATTTAAATATCTTTTTAAAATAAGTGGCTGCTGCTCTCCAGTGTACACCACTAGTGACCAATTCTAGGCAAACAGAAACGCAAACTCAGGTCTTTCTTTATGCTTTCTCCTTCAGAAACCCAGGTTTAAATGAAAAATCAGCTGTTTGCAAATCTCAGGGTCTAAACTATGATGAGATAATTGTCCATGTCCCAGGGGCCGAAGGAGAGTTCAGCTTCACTTCTGAAGGCCGTGAGATCACGACAGCCTCTGTGAGGGTCGTTCAAATTCCTCTTGGAGTGCCCTGTGACTGATGAAGGATTGGAAGAACGTATTGACCAGCAGCAACAGGACCCCGAAGCTTTGACAGGTTTTCTGGGCAGCTCCCTCCATAGCAGAAGATCCAGGTGGGACAAGACACCCCCAAACCTCTGAAAAGAGCCACAGGAGGCCATGGCAGACAGGCTTGGGTCTCGCTTACATTTGCCAGGACCGGTGGGGCCAAATGAGCTGTGAATTATGGGCAGGCGGCATAGCCGTACCAAGGCTCTGCTGTTTCTCATTAGCATGCCGCATGATGGTATTTAGGACGTGGCTTACAGGGCTGGCAAAGGTAGGGCTGCAGATTTTCTGTTTCCTCCGTGGTGCTTTCAAACCTTTCTGTTGCCGGGGGAGGTAGACGACGTGTGTTCTCCTTTCAGCAGCTTTGAGATAGCTTTTGTGCAAAATGGGGTGAGACTGAGGTTGCCTCAGTTTCCTCTTGGGTTTTTTAAGGGCTGAATGGAAACAATATTATAAAAAATGAAGCATTTTCTTCAGGTTTTGACTTTTTGCTGTTAATCGGATGCAACTGTGATTCGTGAGCACTACAAGACAGCCACTGTAATAAGGTAACTTTTCTCCTTAAAACTTATTTCAAATAGAAAAATGCATTCCAATAACGTTCCTCCAGCCTGACAAAGAAAGCTCAAAATTCCTGAAACACCGTGTTTTAGCATCTTTTAAAAAATAAAATGTGTTCTCATGGAAAAAATACGCTTAAGAAACAGTGTGTTTCAATCAAAACCATGTTTCATGGGGAAACAGGTGCCCATTTCTAGTAGTGAAGGGAGGCTGTTAAGGCTTGGGCTGGGAAGCTGACGGGAGCAGGAGGTAGAAGCAGCCTGCTGCAGAACATCAAATCTAACTTTTTTTACATTTTTTAAACAATCCACTGGGATAGAATTAAGCTCCAGAGACAGACACTCCGAACTTCTTTGGGATAACCCCCAAAGGGCGATTTCCTTTTGCTATCTGGTGCATAAAAGAAGAGGAAATCCTAAGACTACCATAAGCAAGGTGTCCCTGAGCTTGTGGGGCTGTTTTGTTCCCTCGTCCTTGTGAGTTGTCTTGCTGGCCTGAAGATGGCGAGTTTGCCATTTGGAGACGTGGCTGTTGGCTGATAAGATGGGGAAAAGCCCTGCATCCTTAAGGGAATCTGAAAAACGAATACCGTCTGAAGATGATAGCTAGGAGTTCACACTTTAGCCTCCCTAACAGCTCTCCCATGATGCTTAATTTTGTGGGCATGACCAACTGTATACTAGGCATGAGGATACTGCCCTGAAGATGGTAAGATCAGTACTTTGGCTGATCATTAAACATGATTATTTGCAATGGAAATAGGGAACTCCACTACCCACTTCAGCAGGAGCCACAGTCCACAGCACAAAGTCATTAAGACTGCTCTTCCAGGAGGCAAAGTAAAGGTGTATGATGATCATCCTATCATTTTTTTGTCAGCCCTACAGTCTTTTGTGATACATGGGCATGAATTAAGAGATACCCATATTGACTGATTGACTCCAAAGGTCCCACAGTAAGGTCCAAGACTAAGACTCAAGCACTAACTTCTAGCATTACTGATCTCTGTGCCACCATGAGCTAAACTCTCCGAGGAGGTCAAAAGTTTTGAGTCTGGGCCCCACTGAACCATCACATACTTTTAGGAAAATACGTTTTCCATATCTGTTTTTCAAAATCCGTATCTGTGTTTTAAACCCATTTGGACTCCTTTGCCAATTCACAACAGCAAAAATATGAATACTTCACAAAAGTAAAAATATGATGTTGAAAAGAGTACTTTTAATAGCCACAAGAATACATGTTTTTCCCTGACTGCCCAAGTGGAAACTCCACTAAGCTCGTCCTGTGACGCATGCATTTCCTATTGCTGGCTTCCCTCTCTTCCTTTCCACTTTCCTACCTTTCCCCTTACATTTCTGTCCTGTCCAAGGGCTAGAAAATGAGGCTGGAATGTGAATCATGTATTTCCAAGAAACACAGGGAACTTGCTCTGTGGCTCAAATTTTCCATTTATTTTTCAATAAAGATTTCTGAGCTCTCCCGAGGGCCTCATGAGTAGCAATTTCTTTCCAACATGCAGCTGCTCGTTAATTTCTGGGAAAACCCCTAAAACAGAGTTTTCAGTAACTTAGCAATCTTCCCATTCTGAAGCTTCGCTGTTATTTTGTTAAAGAAAGCGCTCACAGCCATTCAAAAAAGCATTTTCAATGTGCTATTTTGATCAGCTACACAAATGCACACAGATACTGCATTCTGGCTGCAAATCTCAAATTTGGTGACAATTTGGTGCCCAAATAACTAAAACATTGGCAGGGGCAGGGAGGGATTTTTCCACCCCTCCTGTTCTCCAGTGCGGCACCCACTCCTCCCTGGATAGCTTGGGATTTTTCCCTCTGCTACCAGCCCAGCTGCAGGAGGAGCCCTGGGAGGGGAGGAAGGCAGGGTCCTCTGCATCTTGGAGCCCTGGGCAGCAACAAGGGACAGGCAGCTGCTGCTCCTGCCAGTATTGCTACAAAGCAGGTAGCGGCATCCCCTCTGACGTTTCCAGCATTGCAGAAGGATGCTATCTGTCTCAGCTATCGGACCATAAATGCAGAGCAAACAAGCCAGGCCTGTTATATTTGCACCGGGGCTGCACTCTGCCATCGTGTCCGTCTCTACAAGCTGCAAGACCAGATGAGCTGCGTGCCGTGGGGCAGCACTGGTTTGAGTACTCCTTTAAGCACCAGCCTCCCCTTGCTCTGCCACCGCCGCCACTGTCCCCCACTCGCCCACAGGGAATGGGGGGGAGTTTTGCTAGAGCGCAGACACATATCTGAGTGTATTTGCCTGTGGCTTTTCCCCTGCACACCCAACACCCAGTGCTGCGGGGCTGCTGCCGTGACTGGAGCTGCTTGGGTGCTGCTGCAGGGATGCTCCCTGAGCTGGCGAGCAGCTGTGGAGCGCAGAAGAGGGTGGAGGTTTCCTACAGTACCAGGAAAAGAGAAATGCACGGCAAAGGCTGAGTGGCAATAAAGAGGAAAACTTCTTGATTTATGCTCGGAAGAGCGTGGTGCCGGCAAAGAGCAGCACTTAGTACCTCATCCCTTCCAGCAACCCAGTGACTCTACTTCATTTCTAGGTCTTAATAGCTTGTCTTTGGCCCCGCAACAGTCACCCCATGTCGGCAGAGCTAAGGGGAGCAGAGGCAATACCTCACTAGCATATGTCACTAGCCCGGGGGCATTCGCTTTGCATGCACAGCATTTTTTGGCTGAAAAATCCCAGGATTTTTGGCCGACTAAACCTCCTTGCCTTGCTGCAAGACTCTCTCTGCCATTATCTCTGCCTTTCCCAATGCACACGGGGCTTCCAGGCACAGCTGAGAGTGAAGTTGCTGCAGGGTCTTAGGAGTACCGGAGCACTGGGGCCTTAAAGCCCCGTTACCAGCCGGTGCAGAGCATACCCTTATAGGATGGAAATCATCCGACTGCTGACAAAAATCATCCCAGGGTTTGCTGTCACTTAGATGACGTGGTGGTGCGGACCTGAGAGGAAGACTGCACCCCTGGCCATCTCTCTCCAGCAAAAGCACTGTCTCCCTCCACCCCACACAAATAATTTTGGACACCCACCCCCACCCCCCACCCCCCCCTCCGAGATTTCTGCAAAGTTCTGCCACGTCAGGGCAAAGGGTTTTGATGTTGTGTCTGCAATGGGCTCAGTAGCTGTGCTGAGCACAGACCCAACAGCAAAGTGGCTCTGCCTCACCAGAGCCCCTGCATTTTGTAGGATCTGGCTCTTTCTTTCCATTTTCCAGACTTGAAAAGGTCTGGAGGGTATTTTGCTGAGATCAGCAATCAAATCCTCCAAGATTTGCTTCAAGGCCCTTTTGCCATTCCCCAATAGCGTCTGCACAGTGATTTCTTTGGCTGTTTTTCTGCTGCAGGCATAGATCAAAGTGCTCTCTCTGACACCCCACCGCTTGCCATTCAGCTTGCATTCCCCTGCCCCCAGCTAGTCGGAAGCTTTTTTAACGAGGCTGCTTTATCACTTATGAATATTATCATTCTGCACTGCGGGTAGATCTGTGAGTGAACAGCTTGCTAAAAATGGCGATAAGAAAGCCGCCCTTGGTAAAGGCAGAAGCAATATTGCCCTGCGACAGCTCCCTTATTCTGGGCCAGCTCAGGATGCCCCTCTGACAGCCGAATGTGGGTTTATACGGCAAATGTGTTCGCTTGTCCTCTGCTAGAGTTTATGGGAGTCTTGCTCTCTGTTGTTCTCAGGATTAAGTAATGAGGGAAACAAGTGTCTTGGTAGGGATTGCCTTGCTTCCCAAAATGTTAGAAGCACCACAGAACAGCAAGAAAAAGAAGGCAATTGGAAATCACGGTTACCATCCATAACACGCACAAAACAATCAAAGTTTTGTAGAAAAGCCATTCACTCCATTAAATAGTGAGCACTAAAGGCTGTAAAATTACTCTCTGGAGTTAAAAGGTAACTGATCAGAATTCAGGTGATTAATTCACTCCACACTTTAAAGCACAAACTCACCTCCCAGGACTGCCTTCGAATATTGCAGTAGGAAATACTCATGGGGAAGCAGTGCTCTGACTGGTGTCTTTCTGCTACACCTTCTTACCCTCCTCCGTCAGATTTAAACGTTCATAGTTGTAAATTCTCACCCATCCTGGGCAGCCAGATCCTGCACCCAGTTGAACTGGCCCAGCCTAATGCCCCCCCGAGAGCCACCCTTCCCCTTGCACTCCACACGCTCTTGCTCTTGGGTTGGCTTCACGTCATTCATTTATCTCAGGCTAATTTTGCCCGTGGAAACCTCTCAGGCTCTACTCTGTAAGTCCTTTGTTCCACACAGTTTTATTTTTAAAAATGGCAACCCAAAGGGAAAGAGAGGTAAAATAACAGCATAATTTAATTTGATGAAAACAAAAAGAATTAATTACTTAATGCCTACTTGGCAAAAATACACTTTAGCTAAATCCTGAGAGCTGCACATGACGTCGCTTGCTCTAGGAACATGGTTACCTCTGCTGGCAGTTATTAGTGTTGTTGATACGTACAACAGGTCCTCTAAAAATAGCCATGTTCAGATTAGAGCTGCAAAAAGCCTGATGCAGTGATTCTCTGTGGTGTCCTGCCTCATCTCTTCTCACACTCATCAAAGACGGATTTTGCCTTGCCTTCTCTAAGCTATTGTTACCCATCTTTAATAGTACAGACCATCAACTCGATTACTGTATTGAAGCATGTACGTTCAGGGAGGAGTTCCCAGATCCTTTGGTCAACATAGGGGTTTAGTTTAATTAAAGGTAAGT
The DNA here is from genome assembly GCA_013401275.1 of Pandion haliaetus. NCBI lineage: Eukaryota > Metazoa > Chordata > Aves > Accipitriformes > Pandionidae > Pandion > Pandion haliaetus. Next base: position 33,853 of record VYZV01041390.1, on the reverse strand, counting down.
GCTAAAACAGAAGTGGCGAGATACGCATCTCGCACGTCCTGATTATCAGCTTTTCAGCATTCACAGCTTTGCTCCTGGCAATCATCTGCTGCAAATTTCTCAAATATCATTTGATGTTACTCCACTGGTTTTCAAAAGCGTTTAGTGAGAAATGTTAAATGCAGCCTGGACCCAAACACCTGAAGATAGCTCTGTGGGTCAGGGAGGTGCAAGTCCCAAAAGCCAGTTCCGCAGAGGAGGATGTATTTACAGAAGATACTGAAGGGCCATCAAGTGGAAAATCAGACCGTTGAAAAGCCAAAACCAGCCACTGATTCTTTTGTAAGAGTTACCTAATTGTTATTTTTTTCCCAGAAAACAGTCCATCAGAGCTGTCTCTTGTTTCATTACAAGTTTCCCCTTTGTGAGGACCCTTGACAGCAACTGTGAGGTTTTTAAGTACTGTTTATTATCACCACATCAGCTTGACTCCAAGGATCAGTGTTAGCATTCTCGATTCTCCGCTGGGAGTATGAATGGGATTGCCAGGGAACACACTATCATTGCTGTGGGAAATACAACACCTTGCTAATTTGGCATTTGTTTCACACTAGAAACTACACCGCGAACACTAACCACCCCTTGTAGTAACCACGCATCAGTAATCTAAAACGCAGCCACTGCAATCAAAAGAGCCACCAGTGTTTTTCCACGGAGCAAGTCCCAGTCATGCTGACGAATACTGACAGCGCACTTTGACAGGCTGAGTCCTCCCTAGAAGAGAACTTCCAAGAGCCCCCTCTGTGGAAATTCTCTCCCTTTTTTTTTCTTTTCTGAAGCACTGGGTGGTTCTGAGGAAGTTCTCGGGAAGCTGTCCCTCTTCCTGGTATCTGACCATTCGATTCTCAGCTTGCATATAGGTGCTAGACTTGCAAACTTGCTGTGAGCTATATTTGATCCTGTGATGTGCTGGGGGAAAACTCTGCAGGGTTCTGCACAATATCCAACGCACCAGCATTTTCTCTACTGGATGGAGGGCTGAACTTGCTTTCTCTCTACTTTCAGCTCCTTCGTGTCGCTTTCCCTGACTACTCAAATGTGAAGTAAAACTGTGGCTGTACCTTCACATTTTAGACCTGGCCTGCTTTAACATATAGCCCCCAGCCTCTATTTTTCATGTAAGACAAGCAAAGAAATGCCATCTGAGAGACTGAACAGCCACATGTAGTATATTTTGTGAGAGCCAGCTGGTTCCTTCAAGCAGAGACTGGATGTTTCTGGCTAGAAGGTGTGTTAGAGCTTCCCAGCAGCGTTTCTCCCAGCTCAGCAACCCACATTGAGCCTTGGGGGGCTCCAAGACTTGGGTGGGCTTCAGATCTGGGCACTGGAGCCAGAGAGAGAAATCACCTTTTTTGCCTGGGTGAAGGCCTGAGTGAGAGTTTTCCACACTGGAGGAGAATCATCTCCTCTCCTTGATGCTCTCTGGTCCTGCACTGCCACGGCTGTTTGAGCCCTGGGGACGGGGACAGGCTGAAACAAAGAACCGAAAAGAATTAAGAGAGGCATGACGAACACTCAGCCCCTTCCCCCCTCCATCCCAGTGACTTCATTGCAGCTGGAATTACAGACGTGTTCTTTGGAATGCTAAATGGTTTCATCACATGTAGATATCATGGGCTAAATTGTGACTGAGTGGGGCAGAGCATCAGGACCCCTACAAGACATGTCCACAGCGGGCAAAACTGTAATGGTCTAATGTCAATTCTAAGTATTACTTATGTATTTTGGTGGGTTGATTTGCATCTACATGCAGATTATGACTATGGTCAATTTTCCATCAACATCTAATAAGAAGACGCTTATACTTCTGCAACCATATGAAAAAATGACTTTGCATAGATCAGGAAAGATAACAATTACCATAAAGCTTACTTGACTGTGTTCAGAAGTTTGCATCAATTGCTCATGGAGGACTGGTAGTGATATGTCATGTAAAAGGAAAGTATTGTAAAAATAATACCATTGGAGTTTGAGAAGAAAATTCTTGAAAAATATGTTGTTGAGAAATATGAAAATACAGAAATAGAAGGTACCTGTTGCAGAAGCAACACAAATGTGCAGCACTGTCATACGCAATGATTGCTGTGGCTCACTGGAGAATAACAGCAAACTAAGTTCTATAATTTTTCTAAGTCCACACATAGCTAAAATAAAATTTCTCAGCTGAAAAAAAAATCTGGTGCATTTTTGAGACGTGAGCTACATTTTCAATGGAAAAAAGAATCAAACAGCTGGCTGAGAACATAATTTTGTAACCACTTACACAGCAAACCATGGGAACACCAAAATGTTGCTGATAGTTTTCAGTGCTACACATCCCTCTGCAATGTGATCACTTTAAGACAGGAAAGAACAGTGTCAGAAATACCTGAAATAAAAAAAAGGGAATTGAAATTCCATAATTTCAATTTTGACAATGTATCATCTAGTGATAACATTGGTGTTTGGGGGACATTTATCTGTAAATTAACACAAAAAGAGAATTGAATTTTTCCTCCAGTATTAGTTGTGTGGCATAATCTGTAACCTGACAAAGTAAGCTAGAGAGAAGTCATAATTTGATCCTCGATGTTGCAAAGCTTCTTACCTTTCAAAGGAATTTAAAAACATGATACTTCAGCTGATGTCTTGATCACATGTAAATACTGAAGCATATCTGTAGAGATAGTTGCTGCTATAACCTTGCAGTTCAGAGAAGCTTCAGCCGCTCTTGCTGTCAAACCCAGGTTTGGGTTTTCACAAAACTTCTTATTTTTTCTTTCAGCGTGTGAGTTTGAAAAATATGTAGAGAATAAACACGCAGAAAACTGCAGTGAAGAACAACCTCCCTGGGAGCACGTTACCTTTTCAGAGCTCAGCGCTCCAAAGCTGGGAACTTACAGAAAAGGAATTTGCTGATCTGACCTAAACTCAGTACCCTTGTACCTATGCATTATGAAATAGTATTTAATCACAGAAACTTAAGATTATCTGTGCTCCAGGAAAGCTCTTGTCTTATCGCATGTGAGAAATGGATGTCTCTTCCTGAATGGGTAGCTATACCTTTTTCTTTTTACCCCAAACTGTGTCATTACTTTCAGGATTTTTTTTCCTTAATGCATGATTTTTAGAGAAACTCTTAACTGCATAGAGACAATTAAGTTAAATAAATAATGTTCTTCACAGCTAATCCTATGTATTTACATGCAATGATTGTATTTAAATACCTGTGATGATAACTCTGCCTGCTTCTTATGGAATAGGATACGGCTGGAGACAACTGAAATGAGAGTTCTTTCAGGAGTCCTAATGCAGAGGCAACTGAAGGCCAGGAGAAGGTTTGCCTTCACGTTTCCCAACTAGGACCAAATGTAAAATCATAGTGGACTGCCAGAGAACATCCAGGTTAAACCCCATCCCTAATCAGCAGATCTTGGAGCTGCCCGATTTGCTAGGCATGATACCTTCACAAATAGGGACAAGAAACAAAAAGGGGGTAGGAGAAGTAAGAAGGAATTAATAATCTACAATCTTGTCTGTCATCTCTCCCCGTAGAATTTCAAAGTTCAGTTATAAGCCTTGTAATCATGCAGCCAGGAAAGTAAACATCATTAGCATGAATCTAAAGTGCTTTCAGCATGCCCCTCGTGATCATTCAAGCAGATAAGGAAAAAAAAACCCACCCAAACAGAACAAAGCCATCTAGAAAATGCTTCATTTTGTCAGTTGAAATAACAAACACGTTTTACAGAGTTGCAGCCTGACCTAAGCTAGATTCATCAAGTAATTAGCCACTATGAACCTCTGTTTTTGTTTACTCAGTTCCACAGCGTTGGGTTACTGGTCTGTGATAGTTACTGACCTTTTTCTAAGGACATCCTTGTCCCTGTCTCAGGAACCCTTCCTGCTAATAATGCTTGAGTATTTTTTTCCATATCACTTTTGTCATATAATTTTGCCGTGTTTTTCACACCGATGGCGCTACCGTATCATTTCTCTTTCCCTGCTGTTTCCAGCATTGTCACTTACAGCCTTGAGCCTTCTTTTCTGACGCAGCTGGAGGATGGCAGCTGAGTGCAAAAACCCTTCTGCAGAAATTTCTATGGGTAATGTTGATTCTCCAGGCAGCTGCAGTGGTATGCAGCAAGCTTTAGAGCTCCTTTTTATAGTTGCTCGTATCAGTATGCTTTGACTCCTGGGGCCACAGTCATACTGAGAATAATCAAAATACTGGCAGTTCCCAGGCTACACGTGGATTTGTAACTTGTCCTACCAGCTAGTAACCTTCATAGACGTGAAGCTGTGAAGCCTTCAGGGAATAGAGGAAATTAACTTTTTAAAATAAGTTTCTGTCCTTGCTATGCAGTCTGTTCTAAAGTTCACTGACTGCTGTTGGAACAATTCACGTGAGCAGGTTTAATCAGGCCTGCAGACTGCAATTATGTAAGCATGATGTAATTTTCTGAGACAAAAATATGGAGCAAGTTCAGCATTTCATTACCTGTCCAGAGCCTCAATCCGTACGTAGGCGAAGGTTGACTAAACTTGGTAGGTAGCTGGTTGTAAGAGGAACCAAAGGTGTCTGGATGTGATGGTAGCATTCCTTAACCTCGTTAGCTGGATGAATTGTCTAGTCCTGGAGCACATTGTGCCTGGGTTAGAATACCCACTTGCAGTGATTAATATTTACATATACACACACATACGTTTCCTTCTTGCTGGATGTTTCTATACTGCCAAGTCTGCTTAATCTAAGTTGTTTTCCCCAAGTATGGAGTAGCAGATTTTTTTCAGGTCATGGGAAAGTAGCTCAAGCCAAATAGATGCAGAGCAGAGCTCCAACAAAGCAGGGTATGCTTGTCTGGCATGGTTTACTAATGGCTGGTTTACTAAGTACAGACACGAAGATGAGTGGCTGTATGACACACCACACAAGCTAGGGAAGCCACGTATGCTGTGGGAATTTCATCGCTTACTTGGGATAATACAACATCCAGTCGCTAGCAAGAATTATCTCTTCTCCAATGCTGCTGCATTCCCATTTTCTAAACAGGGGCTATTAACCATTTTGTGAGCTGTTAGGTGTTTTTTAAAACTTACTGTCCGGGTCTGGAAAAGCAGAGCTGCTAGCTTTGCTGGGAATGGTGTTTCTCATGGGTATTTCTCAATGAACAGACTCACCCGTGCTGTCTTAAAAATAGTAGGCACACTATATCCACACACCCCTTCTATATCCACACACACACCTTATCCCTTTCTTGGTCCTGTTGTGCTTTGCTTCCCCCTAACAATTTCTTCTCTTTGTCCTCCCTGCAGCCAGCAAAGAGGACCTCAGGCAAGAAAACTGACATTTTTATGATACACAAAATAAAAAAGATATTTCTTCCATTCTTGGATGGGTGAAGAAACCTTAGGGCCTCCACAGGCAGCCAAGGAAATACTTTCAGGCACAAATATTATCAAAGGCTTTCTCCTGATGCTCCTTCCCCAGTTCTGTCCTAAAAGTAACAATGGCCTTGGGGTGGTACGTGAGGAGCTGGACCACATTTCAGCACTGCTGGTACATCAAGCATATGTGGCGTAGCACACATTTGACAGCTTTGGGAAGCGTAAAGCCACCCCAGACTAATTCCCAATAAGGCCGAAAATTTTGCTGGTATTGTTACTTAACAACTGCTCTGCAAACACAAGTAGGGAAGCCTTGCTCACTAAAATACAGGGTGTAAGACAAGCAAAGCTTTGAATGCCTCAGCCTGTGAAACACTTGTCTGCTGTCTTCATCTGCCTTTGCAGGGAACACATCTAAATGCCTACCCTTAAAGGGAAGTCACTATTTTAAGGACTTACTCTGGCAGCAGCTGGATGGGACTTCCTACCAAACACGTTCACCACAATGTAAAAACTACAGGGATAAGGTTCAGATGCAAAAGGAGGGGAAAAAAGTTACGTAAGGTACGTTTCCATTGTGCCAGGGGGTAGGTAGGAAGGCTGTGGGCTTCACTGGTCTGAACGTCACCGAAGTTTGCCTGCCTGCACTCTGCCGCTGCCACCAACCCCTTTGGAAGTAAAGGCTCAAAAGTAAATAGTGCTCTTTTCTGCTGGTCACAACACCAAGCACATGCACTTCTTAGATTCGAGGGTTTATGCATTAGTTTCTTTGAATACCTTTACAAGCAGCATGATATAATCTGCCCAGAAGAGAGCAGCATTGATACCCTGTGGAGGACAACCAAGGTAGTATCTATTGCCAGATAGTAGTAGGCTGATTCATATTATCAGCCACAATACAGGGATGCAATTATTGCACTGAAATTTAGGAATTATTTTTATTAAACAGTGGATTAACAGTCTAAGTTACTTCCTTAATAGGACTTACGTGAGGTTTCTTGACAGGAGCCTTTGTGTGAAACGGGCATAGGTCTGAGTGAACCACACAGTTGTTATGCTTGTGTTAGAGCAACAGAAATTGTATATAACATTTAAGGCCTGCTGACAGTAAAAATGTACTGTGGTGTACACAAGGCTACCCTTGATGCACTGCAGATGTACCCTTAATTAATCACAGAAACAATCTGCTGCTTGCAGGGAACTTTCGATGGGTCCATTTTAAAAGGAACACGCACCAAAGAGCCTGACCTTGTCAGGTGAAATATCACCCTGTTACCAAACAAGCCTGCAGCTTCAGGATTTGGGAGAGAATGGGGTATTCTGCCTAACTGAGGCTTCCTTCCCCCCTTCCGTGGACAGCATCGCCTCCTTCTATTCAGAGCTCTGCCAAGGATTTTCTGTGCAACTTTGACCAAGTCACTGGGGCAGAGCTGTTTGCAGAGCGTGCCTCTGCCTACGCTCCGCCAAGGCAACGCTGGCGAGATGTCAAAGCAGAGGCTTGGCACAGGCACCGGTCGGCTCTCCCTGGGCTGGTTTGTAATCAGGTTCGTCCTGCCAGTACCCGAGCGTGTTCGTGACACCGCACAGTAATTCGAGTGGGACCGCTCTCCTGCAGGAAAAGCCCTAAGCCTGCTCAAGCACAGAATTTTACCACAAAAAAAAAAAAACAT
>VYZV01041390.1:13002-26771 GCA_013401275.1 Pandion haliaetus | reverse complement strand
AAAAAAAAAAAAAAAAATTATGTTTTGCCGAACAATCATGAACTTTTAGAGCCCTGTGACGGCAGTTCAACCAAGTACAAATCTCTGTATTTTTTCCCTGCTGTTGGAGCCGAACTACTTCCACATTTCTGTGTGGGTGATTGCCTTTGATCCTTCGGAGAGGAGGTAGCTTTCTCGAGGAGTGTGCTGGGAGGGAACAACTGTTGCTCTCCCTTGTGAAATCCCATCTGTCATCTTCAGCAGCTCTTACTCGCTGGCTGAACGAGATAATGTTTCTCCGGCAGTAGCTGTAATTTTCCAAGCGCTGTGCTGGGTGCAAAGTCAGAACTTGATTCAAAAAGGACAAGCAGGGATATAATTTCGCTCTCTCCCTTCTGTTATGCAGCACGTTATGAATTAAGCTGCTGGCAGCCAGGTAGGGCAGAGCCCGTGTGGGTTTGGGGGTTTGTTCGACATCTCTGAAGATGGCGAGCAGCGTGCTAACGTTAGAGGTGGGTTCTGGAAATGGGGAAGCCTTTTTGGATGTAATTTTGGGTAGTATTACTTACTCCACGTTTTTGACAACCTGCCATTTATTATTTAAATCATATTTAATTGATTGTTAGTTTATGGCAGTGAGGTTATGGCAGTTGGGAGAAGCTGAAGTTGGTAACGTTTCCATGTAACAAAGCATTGGCTTTATTTTGGGGAAATTAAATGGAAGAGTGTGAGCATTCGGGGGAAAAAAGCCCAAACCAAGCAAGTGAACTTAAATGCCAACACAACCACCTCTTCTCTTGCCTGTGGGGAAATTCCTTCAGTTTGAAGGGCCGCACCTGCAGCCACTCTCCCCCCATGTTAGTGAGACATTCCCCTCGCGCTAAAAAACTCGACTTTTTTTTCCCCCAAGATGCGGCAGAAACGCGAAATACACGAATCTAACCCAGATCAACATCCCCTTGCTGTCGAGGGGCCTGGCCTCGCCGCCCCCCCCGGCCCCCTTCGGGCCCCTCCCGGCCCAGGTTAGGCGGTACCGCGGCGGAGCCGGAGCCGGGGACGGGGACGGGGCCGGGGCCGGGGGGAAGGTCTCCTCACCGCCACCGCTCGTCCCCGGGGGCCCGGAGCTGCCCTGCCCGGCCCCCGGCCCCTGGCATGGGAGGCGGGACCCGGCGGCCGCCCCCGCCCCTGGGAGGGCGGCAAGGAGAGTTGAACTTGGGAGCCGTTCCGTATGGGGCCGCCGCGTTGCTCGGCCTGAGGAGAGCCCGACCCCGCGGCCGAGGCGCCGCGTTCCCCGCCGGGGGCGGGGAGGGGAAGGCCGATGGAGGGGCGAGAGGACGGGCGGGACTGGGCGTACAGGTAGGGCTGCTGGCGGCGGTGCTTCGGTTCGCCGGTGCCGGGCCCGAGTGGCGGGACGGCTCTGAGGCGGGTCTCTGGCAGCGGCCCCCGGAGGGTCCGGCGTTCCCCCCCACCCCGCCGGCACCGGCAGTGGCCGCCTGCCCGCTCCCACCTGGGCTCTGCCGGGGCGTGGTGGTCACGTCTTAAAAATACGGCTTTTACAACTTTCTTATGAATCCGCGGCGCTCTGACTGAGGGAGGGAGCGAGGCGGGAGCCGTGACTCTCCCCGCCTCGCAGGGCGTTTGGCTTTTTTTTTTCCGGCAGTCCCTTAAAACAGCCTTTTCCCCCTGCCGGTATCTTGCCCAGAAACAAGAAGGGCTGAGGGGAGCCGTGGTGGAGGGTGAATTTGGAGCCGGTCGATGCGGGGAGAGCCAGATATTCCTCTCGGAGCCCTTGGGGTTTGGGGCGGAGGGCGGCCGCAGGTGACGGCCGGGGGCTGGCGGGACACGGGCGAGGGGTCTGCGGGGGGGGGAGAGGCCTCCTCCCCGGGGGAAGGCCCCGGCACAAACCGGCGAACGATGGGGCTGTTAACGTGAGGGCACGGAGGGGTAATGGTAACCGTCGCTGCCTGGAGGCAGGTTAGGGAAGGTAACTTCCTTAAACCCGTACTTCCTGGCTCTTCATTTTCCCTTTTTACCTCAGGAATGGAGTTGAGCATGAAATTAATCTGTGCTCGCTGCCGGGGCAGTCGCTGGCATAAATATGAGAAGCGTGTTTGTGGAGGTGGTGGGTTTGGGGTTTTTTTGGTGTGTTTTCACGTTCTGTGCCTTCAGAGAAACCGGTGTTGGGGGTTTTGGTGTTTTTAACACCTGTGGTTTTTGTGTCAGACTTGAGGAGTACATGAATACAAAGGTGACTCTTCTAACAGCTGATTAGGTAATGCCAATTGGAGGACTGAATATTAAAATGTTCCTCTTCTGATTCATGCTTTTACTACCCGTGACAATCCCGTGAGCTGGAGTTTACCCAAGGCTGTGCCGGTTCCGCTCCATGGGCAAATTCCTTCTCCATGAATGAAATGGGCAGTGGTTTTGGAAGCTGAGCCTCAATGTCTGTCCTGCAAACTTTGCTGCACAGACCGACCCCTCTGCCTATTTAACTTCTACAAAGCCTACGAGTGTTCTGTACTCAGGTTGATAATTGGCAGGTATAAAGCGTCCTGGGAAGTTGCCGTAAATCTAGTTTAGCAAGGTGACTTGATGTATCAAGCTAAAACAGAATCAGACTTCCCGTTCTGAAACTCCATCAGTGTCGTGCTGTAACACTGAAAAATTTATAAAGGTAATAGAATAAGCATTTTTGATACTACATATGAAGAAGGTAGATTGACACAAGGATTTGTGTTTTTCTCCAAGCTGTGTACTTTCATGAAGATAATTTCAGAAATTACCCCTTTTAAAAATAATCTTTGGCACTTGTTACACTTGTACTTTTTGTTGTTGTTTTTCTGTGTAGAACTGCGTGGAAAGTGAATTCAGGCCGTATTTGACCTATTGTGCTATACCTTCATACTTTTCAACTGTTTGTCTGTATTGTGGAGAAAAATACCTCTCAGACTTCCGTGTGGTCATAATTTGGGTCAGTTTTGCACACAACGGATCCTTTGCTCTAAAAACTCCTTACTTCTGAAAGTAGTGAAATCTGTAAAACTGACTGAACAGTGCATGTTTAAATTCATTTACTTAAACAGCTTTGATATGCTCAATGGAGTGTAACAGTTTGTGTAAAGTAGGTTTTTGTTGGGAGGAGGGACTTTTGAGCTGCTCTTAGAAATTGCAGCTGGAAGTTATTTAACGCATACTTGCACGTATATACTTTTTTTTTCAGCTGCAGGTATGTAGAAACATTTGTACAAGAATTCTTTTTTATTTTGTAGGGTTGATCCGTATGGGTTTGAAAGGCCAGAAGACTTTGATTATGCATCCTATGAAGCGTTCTTTTCCAGATACCTAGTGGTACTCACTAGAAGAGCAATAAAATGGTCCAAGCTCCTAAAGGGGAATAACAGTATACAGAAGAGTTTAAAAGGTGAGCTGTACACCTATTTATAAGTAAAAGTGTATTATGTTGGAACCAATATAAATCGTATTAAATTGGTTTGCATTCTTGAATGTTAAATACTATTTTTGTCTTCAAATGAAAACCAGTAGTATGAACAGTAATAATACATAAACAAGTATGCTGCTGTTAGGGGAATCATTGATTTGATTTTAAGCTTACGAAGGAGTAATCCGTCTTTGGCATATGCTGTGATATTTTACTACATCTGTAATACAGAGATTATGGCCACTGGCGCTTCAAGATGCCATTTTACAGCTGTTTGTTGTATTGTAGTTGCTCTGTGCTCTCTTTAAAAAGATAGGGGATTATGCAGAAGACACTGTCTTGAACCCCCAGGGTTCTCAGTTGCTGACTCCTTGCCCGTTTTTTAGATTGTTGAGATTTTCCAGCTCTCCTTATCCTCATTTTGTAAAATGATGTTCACCTCGCAGCTAAAAAGGAGTGTACTAAGAACTGGTAAATGATGCTAAATGCCTTACGAAGAAAGTAAAATCAGCGCAGGAGTTGATGCAACATTGGATAAAATGCTGATGGAGCTGTTAATGGTCACTTCAAAAAGCCAGAAAACCTCTAGTAATGTTTTATCTTGCAAGAGAGATGGGGAGAAATAAATGGAGGGAGTCAGAAAGTGGCAGCAAATCCTGTGAAACTGAAGCGTGGGGGGGTTTCCTCCCACTCTTTCTCTGGGTTATTCTTTCATATAAGCATCTAAATTTTCCTCTTTGCTCTTAATAATGCTATTAATCTTGCTTCCTCTTGGGAGTCTTTTGGAGCGGGGCAGAGTTCTTTGTAAGTATGTTAAAGTGAGTAAAACTAAGCAAAAGTTAATCAGGCACTGACTGTAACAGCTGAATATTTAGAGCTGTGCTTCAGGTGCAGATGTTGACTGCTAATTCTGGTGGTTTTGTTGTTTTGGGGTCGTTTTTTCCTTGGCACCAAGAATGAGATGGTAACTAGTGAGACATTTTAAGTGTAACAGTATATTTAGTGTATGTATGTCCGTTTTAAGGCTGAGGAATCCCAGAAAATGTAGGTTTGAGCTATAGCTGCTAGATCATATACTGCTAACCAGAAAGTAGCTACTTCGACTCTCTTCTTTGTCTTCCAAATGTAAAGAAGCTTTTGATTAGGGTGTCAAGTTTGAATATAGCAGTAACTGTGCGGTATTTTGAATTAGTGAGGATTTTGTGATTCTGCAGAACTTAGTCTTTTAGTTGTTGTGGAAAAATAATCCTGGGTTTTGATTCATCTCCTCCTTCTCTAAAAATGTGTGAGCTGTGACAGTGGCAACTTTTAGCAATTTCTGTGAGTTTGTTACATTTCTCTTCCCTTCGTGTTCCTTGTTCCAGCATTGTGGACACAGAACACTATTGTGATACAACAGCGTGAATGCCTTTGGTCTTATTTCGGAGCCAAAACTTTGACCAAATCTCTCAACTTGTCCACCAGGCTTCAGTACCGATGGTCATGCTGCCCCACTAGCCATGTAACGGCAGTAACTGTTAACGTGGCTTTAAGTGTCTCCAACAGGCTACTACCATTTGTGCAAAATGGGATGTCATAAATCCACTGAATGGACACAGGCAATGGCTCTTGACTGTAGCAAGCCCTTGTGGGCTGGTGCATCATCTTTGACGTTACTAACTTTTGCTAAAGATACTTGGATTTGTAGACTCTGCCTTCTGATGTATATATGTAATATGTAGTTCTAAGGAGAGTGACTGGAACAAATAATGTTGAGGAAATATAGTCTGAGTGTACATTCAAAGTTGTTAACAGTAAGCCTCCCACATTATCCTCAACTGATACCTCAGAAGAGGAGAGCAACAGGTTAACCTGTACAATTACTGATTTTTAAATACTTTCCTTCTTGTATCAGTATTAAGATTGAAGTCTGTGGCATGTGCACTTAGAATTACATAAGCAGGTTTTTTTTATGCGTGTGCTTTATCCTGCAGGATGATCCTGCAGTGATTTCCTTGCAGGCAGGCAGAGAGCAGAAGGTCTGCCTTGTGATGCACTGCATTTCCCTCCTCCAGTACCTGACTTCATCGCTCTGAAGCTTTGTTCAGGAGCTGCTGGTTCTGATTAACTTCCCTGCTGCTGCAAGTTGGCCATAAGCTAGAATTGAGAAGAATATTTGATTGGCTGTTTCCCCCCTTCCTGAACGCAGTAGGTGTATCTGCGAATCCGTATCTTCGTTTGGAGTTCTACTGGGGCCTTTTCAAAATGCATCCTGCTGTGAGGGAGGCATTGTACGTGTAGTATCTCGGTAGCTCCACACCCATTTGTCTTTACACATAGAGAAGCTCATAATTCCTGTCCGGGTGAACAGGAAGAAGTGATGATTGTGTTAATTTTCCAGTTTGGAAATGTGGCGTGTTCACATGCTACTGTGTTTGCCTCCAATCCAGGGTGGTATGTATGTATACAATTCCATTCTACTGTAAAGAAAAATAACTAGACTACATTCTAACAAGGGTAATTAGGCAGTGTATCCTGTTGTTCTGGATTACAGCCTTCTGGCAGGGCGGATCATGGGAATATTGACTGACAGTTCCTTTTGCTCGTTGTCCAGTCTCTTCCTTTTTGTTATTTTCTGGTATTTTATTTCCCCTTCTATCCTTGTTATCTTCACTGTTTCCTCTGCACATGTGAATTTTCAGTCAGTGTTAGGTCACTTGCCTCCTCTCTCTCTCTCTCTGTGACTACTGAGATCCTCTTAACTTTTGCTTTTTTTCCATTCAGCTGCTACCTTTATGGGACCAAAAGACAGCTTTCTGCTCTGGCTTGTTTACAGGTGGGCAACAAACTGTCTGACATAATTGCCCAAAGTAGCTTAATTCTGACTAAAAGCATGCTACGTAAAAGAATTTGGCTGTAAGTGGATTTGTCAAAACTGACCAGTAGCAGAAGGTGCTTTCTAGTCTTTGAGGCTGATAAAATACAATGAAAGTAATGATGATAACAGGAGCACTTCTGCTCCAGCCCAGGGGTTGGAAGAAGGAAGGAGCATCTTAGTTTTTGTGTTTGACTGTAACTCGAACGTTTACAGCACAGATCTGCTTTGTATCTGTGATGTATTTCTAAAACAAAACTTTCAATTCCTTGTTGTATGCTGTTTTCAGCTCTTTTGTAGAATTTTTCCTCTAGGGTCCATGTTAGTTTCCTCAGCATTCAACAGTAATTGTTAGTAACTGAAAAGTGAGATGCTTCTCAAAATCACACTCTTCTAATATTTTAGATGAGATAATTTCAGTTTTAAATGGGGTTTTCCTACACAAACTTTGTTTCACTCTATACCATAGACTGTTAATGGGGGGGGAAAGGTAAATACAGCTTCATCCAGAAGGAAAAAGCTCCAAAATTTTCATGTTCTACCATTAAACAAGGACAGGCAGGTTTAAAGTGATTTACTTATTTTTAATCTTGTTCCTGTAAGTAGTGCACAGTATTGGAAAATGTTATTTTCTGCATATTTTTCTCTTGAAGTTACTTGGGGTATTTATCAGCACTTCTAGATTACTACCCTATCATGTAGGGTAGTAACAAGAAAACATATTCATTGTAACAAGAAAAACCTATTAATATAAGCGTGACTCTAAACCTGCAGAAACTGGCACTGGGTGTCAGAGGTAATGGCATTATTAAGACTACTTTTGTTTGCTTAAAAATGGACATTTCATATTTTGTTAATGAACACAGGCAAAAATTTCACATAAAGAAATATCTTTACAACACATTTTAAAGCTTAAACTGCATTCTGTATACTGTGGTTGTTATCCTGGGAGTGATTCTGCATGCAGATGCTCAGGGCTTGGTGGTATTCAGAGTGCTGCTTTAGAGATCAAGCTCTTGGTTTAGAATTGGGAGTTGGATGTGTGGTTGGAGACATGCACAATCCGGCTTCATCTGTGAAAGCTTCTTACGTGTTACAGTGGGAGGATATTCTGTGGTGTGGACTGTTGTGGGCTTTTTACCTCCTAAGGATAATGTGGAAGAGGGCCTATAGAAAACAAAATAAATACATAATTGTATAAACCAATACAATTATATGTATAGAATATGACATATATAAGTATACGTAAAACTTACTAAATTGCAGCTGTCCTTATTTTCAAAACTACTTTGCTGCTTCTGTATGCCAGTTCGCAGATCCTGGCAAGTATGGTAACAGTGTGAGGAAGAAAAGCACCACGTAACAGGCTTTTCCACTCCTCAGGGAGCAGGGGTAGGTGGTCACTTGGGGCAGTACAAGCCTGTGGCTGTCTATCGCCATGAGAACGATGACACTGAGGAATAATGAGTGTATGCTGTGCTGCAGGGCTGCTTTCCCCTTGTGCCAGCGTCAAAGGCTTGTCCCTGCTTCTCTTGAATTTGATGTGTATTGTTGGATGTGGATGTTGGCTATGCTTTCAGAATTGACAGTTGTTCCAGAAAAAAATACCATTGGATTTATGTGTTAGAATATGATAATCCAGTAATTTAGCTGGTAAATTTTCTTCTAGAGACATTTGCAGGCTCACCTGAACGTTTCTTCTTGTTGACCTAAATGGGACTGGTTCCTCATACTCATTCCTGCGTTTGCTATGCCCATCTATAGGATTTCTTGAGCATTGGAGTTCAAAATCTTGCAAAAAAGATGAAGTGGGGATTATTAAACAACCATGGAAACAAGTAAATTATTTCCAG
The DNA here is from genome assembly GCA_013401275.1 of Pandion haliaetus. NCBI lineage: Eukaryota > Metazoa > Chordata > Aves > Accipitriformes > Pandionidae > Pandion > Pandion haliaetus. The sequence goes on along the minus strand of VYZV01041390.1, from coordinate 18,643 downwards.
TCTGTCTAAAAGAAGGCTGTAGTTAGTCACTGTACAGCTAGAACAGTAGAGACTGTAACCCATAGTATAAATCCTCATTGAAAAGCTAAACAGAAACCGTATCCTGAAGACCAGGTGTTTATTGCAAACGTTGAGGGTAGGAGTGTTTCTCTGAGAGAAAGTACCAGATTTTAGGTGGGTGAAATGCCCGTTAGAGATGCATGGATCTCTCTGTTGACACTGGGAAAGCAGCTTTGGCTCCTAAAGGTGCCATGTCTTTAGAAGGTGGCGGGCCGAGTTGTAAAACCTTGTTTCACTCTGCTACAGAACTTTGTGATTGCATAAAAGCAGATTAGGTAATGATATCGTATGTGTGTGTCTGTGGAATAAAGATCCCCACTCTCATTTGAGTCCCAGAGAATTTAGGGAGGAGAGCTTGATACTCTAATTGATACAGTCTCATTCATTTATTTGGTAAGGAATGTACGTTTCCTTTATCAGTTTCTGCTCTCTGGAAAAAGCAGAAGGATCTCAAACATTTGACTGTCTTTTTGGGTCAGAAGGGGTAATGCTGATTTAAAATTATGAACCAATGAGCAGCATTGGCTCCTTGTTAGTGTTTTTCATATCATTCCCAGGAGGAAGACGCTTTGACTGTCATTAGCCTGATGCTTCTTCCTGCAATCTTGCATCCTAGTTATTTACACTGAATCATCTGCTTAAAAAAAAAAAAAAAAACCCAAAGCACACCCTGATGATGAATATGATGCGGGAGATAAGAGCTACTTTAGATTTGAAAACACTTCCCCAGTTATTCTAGGAAAAATCATCTGCTGCTTACTCACACCTCCAGTTCTTCCAGAGGCTCATTTAGACAGTAGCCACAGATTTCATATTTCTCAGTTTCTGCTGTGATTTCAGTGGTTAGGTGCCAAGCTGAAATCCTAGGGTGATGTTAAAATAGCCATTTATGCCAGAGCATAACCAAGCGAATGGAAAGGGCTATCGTGTCAGAGGCCATTGGTAATGTAGGGAAAGAAAAAGTCGGTGCTCATCTGAATGAAAAAAGGCAAAGATCAAGGGGAAACTTTACTGTTCATATCTCCATCTGGAAGGGTGGGAAGAAGAAGAAAGCATTCAAAATCCTAATGGGGGAATAGAGGAGGGAGGAAAGCCTCGGTCTGGTGATCTGTGAGGGTAGTCTGAGTGGCAAGAACTTGGGAGTGAGTCTAAAATATACTACGTAGCTGAGAAGGAAATCCTTATCCTAAATGGTAGCATAGGAGAGAAAGCATAATAATCTCTAGTCAAGAGTTTTCCTGTGACGTCTCAACTTTCTGTTGCTCGTTTCCAAAAGAAAAATACCGCTGAATTTTCTTTCTTAATTAAAAAACCAACCAACCAAATAAAACCCCCAGCAAACTACCAAACTTCTTGTTTTGCAGTGAAGAGATATATCAGGAAAGGCATCCCCAATGAACACCGTGCATTGATCTGGATGATTGTGAGTGGGGCCCAAACCAACATGGAACAAAACCCTGGATATTACCACAAGCTGCTTGAAGGAGAGAAGAATGACAAGCTGGTTGAAGCAATCAAAACAGGTTATTGTTTTGATAACACTGTTTATCTGTGTTTATCTGTCCTATGTCCTTAAATGTTAGAGATTGACTTGTGTCATGGAAAACTTACGTTTCTGTAGTAGTGGTTTAAGAGCTGAATTAACATGTAAACTAGATGAGCCATAAACTCTTTAACATCACAGATGTTTCCAGGTTCATCATGTGATCAAAAGCATTAAGGAAGATTAGAAATTGTTTGGGAGGGAGCAGAGAACAAGCTAGAAAACATTATTATGTTGTCTCCGAAATGATAACTTTGTACCATGAGACCTGCCTTTGGGTCTGTTTCTCCTTACTTCTGTCCCAATAGGACACTGGAAGAGCAGCAGGGATGGTTGAAGATGCGGTACAGTGCCTGTATGAGGCAGGTGAAGTATGCTAGGATTTCAGCTTGAGGAAAAAGGCTGCTGACAGAGCTATATGAATTATAAATGGTGTAGAGAGGGTGAATGGGGAACAACTGTTGTTTGTTTCTTGTAACACAAGAACCAAGGACACTGAATGAAATTTGCCGTGCTGCAGGTTTAGAAGAGCGTATCACTGAATTGTGGCACTTGTTACTGGAGGCTGCTGCTGAGGCCAGAAGTATGAACTAGTTCTAAAAGGAATTTGACAAACTGAGGGGTGGGGAAACCTACCTGATGCATGAAATCCTGAACACTAAATGTAAATCCCTGAAAGAAGTGAAGGAGGAGAAATACCCCTCCTCTACTAATCCAGTTTTATATGTGCTGTCTGTGAACATTGATCGGTGGCCAAAATTGGTGACAGGGTATTAGGGCAACCAGACCTTACACTGGCCCACTGGGTGTTTAAAAGAGGCAGTAGGGGAGGACAAGCAAGTAGAAGTTTGATGTAACTGATAGTTGTCCTGAAACTTTTCAACCTGCTACAGCAGAGCTTTTGTAGAGAAGCTGATATTGGTGGAATTGCCCAATTAATGAGTCGAGGTTGGGCTGTGCTCTGGACAAGCACAATGCTGAGGTCGTTTTGTTAGAATGGCAGGTGCAGTTGTCATCTTTTTCTACTTGAAAAAGCCAGGTAGCTAAAGCTGGAGCTTTATGGATTTTTATTCAAGTTGCATAACCATCGGAACACTTCTTGGTTTATGCTGAATTTCTCCTCCGCCTCTACCCACAGCAGCAGCACTCTGGGCTTTTGGGACTACACGCCTTAGTAAGGCATTTTGGAGCATAAACTTTCATGTTCCTATGAATATGAAGACTAGCCAGAAGTCTTCAGGCTCATATCCTGCTCAGAACTACAAACAGTAGAGCTCTAACTATGAATGCTCCCTCTATGAATAGAGGGAGCTACTAAAATGACTTTCCAAAGCCAGCCTGGAGAAGAATCAAACAGTATTCAGTTGGGGTACAAATGCTGCAAGAGGGAGTTGCAAACCATTTCTTTTCCAATGTCTGAGAAATGACATGAAGGATCATGTCATGACAGTAGGTGGCTTTTCACACAGGTTATACCATGAAATAAAAATATTTCTGTGGGGGAGGAAAAATAATGGAAGAAGATAAAGGTCTGTTTGTGAATTAGGGAGGAAATAAAGTTTTGGAAGAGCTACTGCATCTATTGGCAAACTGCAGAAGAGAAAACTAACAAGGAGCAAATGAGGGAAGGGATAAAAAAAAATAGGTTGGAGGCTTTTATTGGAGGCAAAAAAAATAAAAAGAGGACCTCGGATTCCAGGGTGATAGATTTCCCTTCAGAAAGGAAGAAATAATGTGAACATATGAGGGATGGAAGGAGCAAAGTACTTAAGGTGAATGGAAGCTTTGTGTTTAATAAACTTCATGCTCCTGTTGACTGTGCAAATTTTATAGTGGGCTTTAGCTGAGGACTGTTTCAGTGTGAATTGTTGTCCGACACTCAGTTGTTTTCCCATCGCTAGTTGTTTTTAACACTAAACTAAAGTAAAATGTGGAATCTTGCTGCTGTTCACTTTCCAAGTCTGCAGTTTCCAAAATTTTCAGGCAATTGTGTTATAGCTAGACCGTAGGACTAAATACAAAGTTATCGCCCAGGACAATGCTGCGGTTTAAAAACAAGAGAACAGCAACCATGCTTTCTTTTTTTCAGGGGGAGGGGCAAGAGGACAAGGCCAACCAAAGACTATTTCAAATTCAGTTTAAAACTTGGGTAAGAACCAATGTGTCCTGTTTCTTTTACATGCCCAGAAGCTCCAAAAATTTTCGTGTACGTCTGGAACTTATTTCCAATATGGGAATGTCTTTAATGTGATATAATCAGGTTAAAAAGTGCAGGTAGACTGTGTAGAGAAATGGTCTAATCTTTAAAGAAAAATCTGATTAGTAATAGCAATAAAAGTCTTTCAGCTAAATAAATCTAAACTGCCCTTTCACCATTTTTGCCCTTTAACTTGCTGATTCTTAACTGATGGGCTTTATTGCTGATTTTGTTTTATATATTTGCTGTTTGAGCATACTTTTTTAAAGTGAAATGTAGGAGAGTGCAGGCTTCTTACCTGCATCCTTTAAGCTCTTATTTTTTATGTTTAGAGTATCTACATTTTGATGGAAATTTTCATGGCTTAGTTTATGTACACATTTAGAAGGGCATGCATTCCTACTGAGCTTTGTTGTTCATGCCCTATTATAGTAAAGTTTAGTAGGATAAATGATGTTGGCAGGATAAAATGTGGCTGTCCTCCTAATGCGAAGGCGCTGTCCTGGTTACAAAAAGGCTGGGGTGTAAGTTTATATAGCTTCTTTGCCGTATGCCCCCCTTAGGCTGGGCTGTTGAATTTCAGAATTAGTATGTCTGTGTCTGCAAGTCCTCTCGCATGCACATGCAGCTAATATCCACACTTCCACTCTCGTGTTTAATGAGGAGGAGTTGTAGGTGCTGTGAAAGCCAGAGTCTGATATTTATCAATCAGTCCCCTGAGCCTGCACCGCACTGCATGACTGCTGGCGTAAGGATCTGACTGTGCGGATTGGATAGTAGTTGCAGGATCTTAGTTTAGTTTATGATGGGTTCAGAAAAGTAATTCTAACAATAGCCATTGCCACTTCACTGGAGACAGCAAATATTTTACTACCAAAGCACTAATAAGCTTCTCTGAATGGGGTTAAACTATTAGTGAAGGTTGGGAATTTTCACCTGAGTTTAGGCCATTTAACTGTGCAAGAGCAAGAGGAACAGCTGTGTTGGCTCTTCTGTCTCTCTGTAAGAAAAGCCATATCAGTTCATATCCAAATGGCTACTTCATCTGGTCTTTTGTCTACCAGAACAGCTAAAGGAAGAACTGATACTTCCTCAGAATGTTTTTCCTAGTCTCCAGTTATCTGTGGTTTGGGGAGTTCCCAAGCCATACGCTGCATGTTTGTAGTTAGTAACACTGGATGGGGGAAAAATTCACAAAAAACCTCTGGTTGCTTCTTTTTCATGTCATTTACCTTGCTCATGATTTTGCAGATTTGTGCTGTCTTGCTCATAAGCATCTCTGCCCAAACTAAGGAGCTCTAATCCACCGTGTTTTATACTATGTGTGGTAGCCATTTCTACCTGTCATCTTCCCTGTTGCCATTCTCTTCTGCGACTTCTCCAATTCTGATATCACCTTTTGGAGATGAAGGGGACTGGAATTTATGTAGGTGCTTCTCGGATTTATACAGTGGCATTATTGTTCTTTTGTAGGAAATCCTAACCCTGTTAGCAATCTTTCTTGATTGCTGCAAGCTATTCAACTGTTACTTGGTGCTGGTGCTGGTGGGGGTGTCAGGCTGGTTTTAGTTCATAGCAAACTTGATCTTAACTTAAAAAAACAAACCAAAAAAACCCCAAGCCTCCAAAACAATTTCTAGTTGCAGGTGTTGCAGGGAAAAGCTTGAAGATGAGTCCTAAATATCCAGTTACAACAAATTTAAAATACCCTTTAAGTATATTATTTTTACAAGTTGTAATTGATGACCTAACCTTATTATTCTGGAGGTTTGCAGTGGAGTTTTTGAATGCTTGTAGTTGGCAGTTGAGGCAAATATTTGTTCTGATCTTTGCTAAGTAAA
>VYZV01041390.1:0-12995 GCA_013401275.1 Pandion haliaetus | reverse complement strand
AATTACCGGCCTGGAAGCTATTCGGAGCAGAAGCTATTGAAGTTGCAGACGTAGCAGTAGCAAAAAAGTGACTGTAAGTGAAGTATGGGATATTAGTTTTAAAAATAGTTGTGTAACTCACTGGGTGCTGTGTCAGGGAGTGGGAAGCACCTGGATATGAAGGTAAGAACAGAAAGGACAAGATAGCAAGATGCAGAAGGCTGACTTGTAGGTGCCTGACTTTTGAAGTACCCTAAATACAAAAAGCATGAGACTGGTACAAAAGCATTAGTTTTCAGGACTGCGCATTTAAATCTCTTTGCTCCAGAAACAGCATCAACAATTGTAATTCCAGGTACCAAAACAGGTGTCTTTTATAAACTGAGGCTAATGTGGCTTTCTGCCTATGTTTGTATTACCGAATGAGAGAGAGGTAGAAATGCTGCAGACCTGTGAAAGGGAAGAAACAAGCCAATGGTCTTCTCATGGTTGCTGCACAGAGATAAATCAACAGGAAAGGAAAGCTGTTGTTTTTGTTTCATAGCAGCGTAACACTGCCACCTCACAGCACTGAAAGATCATCTAAAAGAAATGCTATTGGGATTTAATCTGAATTTACTGCAAAGGCCTTCTCTCTGGTCCCATCCTTCTACGCCTAGTTTGGTTATAGCCAGCAGATCTGCACACAGCCACAAGACGGTCATAGTTTGGGGGTTTATCTAGCAGTATAAAGTTCTAATGTTCATTTCCCTGCTGGAAAACCATTCTGATGTTTTTTACCCAAACTGGACTAGTTTGAGGCTGTGTTCCTTTGGACACTAATGTCTATCAAGAATGAAGTAGATTAACGCGTCAGAGGATAGGCTGTGCAAGGCGGCAGGAGGAGGTCTTTGGATGTCTCCTCTGGGACTGGTGTACTAAAGTGAGAGTAAATGCTCAAGTCAAGTGAACAGCTCTTACCTGCTCCTGCCGTTTGCCTCAAGTCATCTCTGGCAGTTGTCTTGTAGCATGGTAAAACATATCGGTTTGTGTGTGCTCGAGGGTTGACTTCCCTCACCTTGCAGTCAGAGAGCTGGAGGAAGAGGGAGAGCCTGCAAATGGAGCAGAAAGGGGAGGATGGAGAGGAAGCGGGACCTCCTGCTCTTGGTGCACTCAAGATAATAATCTGGCACAACAAGTCCTGTGAGACTATGCCCCATATCTGCTATTAAGCACAAAGACTTCTAATTCTTGTCTTCTTTTTGCCCCTGTCCCCTCCCCCCAAACTAAAATACTGTTACTAAATATAAAGAAAAGTTTTAAATCCTTCATAAAATTAGGGAGGACTTCCCCCAGTCCTTGTGGGAGAAAAACTTGCTCTGCAACCAGAAAGTAAATTGGAGCTGATTCTCTCAACTGTAGGCCTTCCTCAGGTTGTGCAATTAAAGATGAGTTCAGTTTGAGTAGTCTGTGCTCTGTATGTGATGGACTTGTCGTACTCCCCCGCCCCCTTGTTCTGCATAGCTGAGGGGAAGAGCTGTATCTGAAATGTCAGCATTAATCTTTTCTGTAACATCCAGCATATACTTTAATAAAAAACAATTTTTGTTTATGCAAATACTATGCTGCTTTTGCTACCAAGAAGGAAACAAAACAAATTTATTTATCTTATAACCGGCTGTTGCTCAAGTCCTTTTAAAAATGGTCTTTTTCCTTGTGTTTTTCTTTTCAGTCACATGAGAGGTGAAGTGAAATACTTCCCTGCCCTTCCATTTCTGTAAATGATTTGTTCACTTTTAAAGAAAGAAGTAGTGATTAGTGCGATAACTTTTTAATACTTGTGACTTCCATTACATGACTTGTGATATTGGGGGAGCTTTCTTCCTTTGGTTGCTTACAGCTCAACTTTGTGTCAAAGCTGTAAGAGACTTCTTCCTTTATGCAGGAAAAGGCTGATAAGAAGTGATAACTCTTAGGACATAGATATCTGTACAGTAGTGCTGTTACTGAATTTTTTTGAACTTCAACCCAGTTTTTGTTGTTGTTAAATATAACCAAAACAACTATTCATATTTTATTAATAAATCTTGGGTTTTGAAAGTCTTCAAAGTTATTCCTGAATAGGGTTTTTCTCCCCAACTCGTGCATTTGATTTATACAAATTTGAGTCTGGACTAGTGTCCTTGGGCTCCCTCTTTACGGAGTGAAGTAGGCCAAAAATTAACTCTGCCTGTTTCTTTCCAACAACTGAAGGGAATTTTGGGTGACTAGCTCAAACTTGCACGTCTAATTTTTAGACCTTTGTAATGAGAGATGAGTCATACTATTCACGTTTGGTGTGGAAGAAATGAATGTTTTGAAATGTCAGTAATTGCATAGTCCTTAACTTGGTTTAGGATTGAGCATGAAGCATCTGGGAAGTGCTCTGCTGCTTGGGTATCAAAAATCACTCTCCTTCTCGGTGATCTTGCACCAATGAAGAAACAACTTTTCTCATGGTCACATCATGGAGAAGCTTCAAAAAGCTCTAAAAAGGTGATTTTAAGTGGNTGCAGGGCTGTTTTTTTTTTTTTTTTTTTTTTAAGCTGTTTGGGACTGTTTGGTAGAAGTTCACTGAACAAGTGAATTGCAAGTTCATCTGATTTGTTATGAGAGTATGCTTTCCTAGAGGCACAGCTCATATCATGCCACTTGGCTAGTCAAAATTGGTACTAAATGTCTGGTTTGCTTTCATTTTAGCCTTTGCAGTCAGACATTGAGAGGGTCCAATCTGCAGGAGAATTTCTTTAGTCCTGCATGAAATTGATTTCTGTACACTAATAGGATTAATCTTCCTAGGAATAGACTATCTTTGAATGCACATTGCCTTTTAGCCAAAATGGAGGTAAAGGTGTTTCTTAAAATCCGTCCACCAAAGCTGCAGTTGTACTTCAGAAGAGCTGTAAAAGTTGGTTTGGAAAGTGAAGGAGGGAATGGCTCTTAATTTTGGTCTCTTTTCCCTTTTGTCTAGACATGAACAGAACATTTCCAGATAATGTAAAATTCCGCAAAACTGCTGATCCCTGTTTGCAGCATACACTCTACAATGTATTGGTAGCATATGGGCATCATAATAAAGCAGTAGGATATTGTCAGGTATGTAATCACTGTTTTTCAAACAAAGCTGCATTTCACCAGTGGTAGTTGTTCTTGCACATTCAAATGGATGTTTTTAGAAGCAGATCCAGAAACTATTTCTGTTTTTAAAATGGCCCTGGGGGGGGCTGGGTGAGAATGAATCACTTTCAGCAAGTTCAGATGTCCTTGTGAGTTCTCTGGGGCCTTTCTTGTAGGTAGCTTGATCACGTTTGGTTCCATTTGTTAGCTGCAAAATAAATGTTTTATCCCATATGGTTGTATCAAGATTAGGTGCTTTGGAGAGGAAGAGAAAGAGAGCTTGCCTTTCCCTCTTCGTTCCTCCTGCCATCTTTCCCAGAACAGTCCTTGGTATGTGTGAGGCATTAAGAGATCTTGATTTCCTTTGTTTTCACTGTCACATTTTTCAAAATACAGGAAGACCAGCATTCATGCAACATCATGTAGTTGCGGAGCTGTTAGTTTTTATTTGGTGGCATCTCCCAGTATAGACAGGCAAGTAGGAGAAAATTTGAAATACAACCTGATTCTGCTTGGATGGCAGCTCAAAAAAAGCTCCTGTTGTCACTGCCAAGTACTGTAAAGTTTCCTGGGGGACACGAAGAAGATAAAAGTTGATTTGTGTCAGTCAAGAAAAAAGCAGCAGCCATCTTTAAGGATCATAAAGAAGCAGGAACTCTCATGAGCAAAATGTGTTTTCAGTTTGCTTAAGTCCTCTTCTCCCCTTCCTCACCAAGGATATGTGTGCTAACCTATACCTCATGTCAGTTGAGAAAGATAGTACAGCAAATACAATTGTTCCAAAGTTAAGAATATGTATTATATTTATGGAAATCTGGAGGGGAGAGGATTTAGAGGGACTTAAACCTAGACTGAAGTCACTACAGAAAAGAATTTTTTTTATCCCAACCAGTTTTAGTACAGAAATTACTTGAAGAACAGGAGTAAAAGATTAATGATTTTTATTATTTTCAGTATTACATGTTTATTAAAATACAATTTTAATACTTTGAGAATAACGGAAGGGGTAGAATTATGAATACTCTCTTTTGTAAGTGTCAGGCTGCTATACAGAGGTAGTTATACGCACAAATATACACAACTTCTAAACCATTGAATCATTTAGGCTGGAAGATCACCAAGTCCAACCATTAACCCAACACTGCCAAGTCCACCACTAAACCATGTCCCTAAGTGCCACATCTATACGTCCTTTAAATACCTCCAGGGATGGTGACTCCACCACTTCCCTGGGCAGCCTGTTCCAATGCCTGACAAGCCTTTTGGTGAAGAAATTTTTCCTAATAGCCAATCTAAACCTCCCCTGCCGCAACTCGAGGCCATTTCTTCTCATCCTATCGCTAGTTACTTGATAGAAGAGACCGACCCCAACCTCGCTACAACCTCCTTTCAGGTAGTTGTAGAGAGCGATAAGGTCTCCTCTCAGCCTCCTTTTCTCCAGAGTAAACAACCCCAGTTCCCTCAGCTGCTCCTCATAGGACTTGTGCTCTAGGCCATGCTAGCTTCTACCCAAAATATATGTCCAATTGTTACTAAAAAGTTTTGATACACTGTTTAATGGGCTAATCTTTGCATTTTAACTTGGCATTATGAACACTGGAGATGACAGAAAATGACTTAAGCCTTATGTGATTTCTTTTCACCCCTGCTCTCTTCACAGGATGAATGTTATCTTTTCTGGCTAAATAATTAGAACATAAACCAAAGGTCAACATCTGCTTTCCAAGGCATGTTATAAATCAAGTAAAGTTTCAGGAAATTGCCTTTTCTGCTAGTGAAGCAGCAGACTTCATCAAGATAGATGTAGTGATACCAACTGCATGATAAGAGAGACCCCGTAAACACTAGAAAACTTGGAGTGAAAAACTAAATCCGCCCCCCAGTGTTTTGCAGAGCTTTTACTGACTGAAGGCTCTTCAGGGGATGTTTGCATAATGCTAGTGCAGTTGTGGTACTTACTGGCACTTAAGTTTCCCATCTGGGAGTGTATTAGGCTTTGCATTGGCATGCTGTGACAGTGGTACAGTGTTGCCTACCCTGGTATAACCAGCAAAATTCAGTGTCCTGCGAACATAAGCTCCAGAGCAGTTTTTTGTGCGTGCCACATTAAATGCCAAACGGTCTCTTGTCACTGTAGATGCAGTTACTAAGCTAACTGTCAGCATGGAAACAAATAGTTGCCTTCCTAGATAGAAGGCCAAGCACTGCGTAAGGCCACACAAGGTCTATCCAAGCCATTTGTGTAACAACTCCTGTAGTGGCTCAAAGCTGGAAAGTGAAACATTGGAGAAGGTGCAGTGTTCTAATGTTTACATGTTCTGGGAGTGTTGCAAGGCATTCTGAGGTGGGACAGGCAAGTCAAATCTGTTGAATATAAGAAAGGAGATCTCAGTTCAGAGAGGAAGTTGTAGCTTCCAGGGGCTGAGAGGGATGTGCTTTTTGGTAGCTGCCGTTTGGCTTACAGCCATGATTGGCAGTACTGCAGGACACCTGGAGACAGTGGTGCTGCCTATGGTGATAGATGTGCTGGAGAAGTCCGGCTTGGACGGAGAGAGAACAGGGAGAAGGCCAAAATAAGGGATGAAACCAAAGAAGGCAATGTAACCAACCACAGCCTTCATAGCCTGTCAATATTTAAAGGTAACTTAAGGTAATAAAGGAAGACTTTGGGGCGGCTTGCACCTCAGAGGCAGCTTTTGTATATTGTCGTTCTGATGTGCTGTGTTACTATGGTTGTTAGCTTGTTTATGGTGGAAAAGACGTACTTAAAAAATGCACAGTAGTTCACTTTCTTAAGCATGTGAATCAGTAATATTGCCATAACTTAGCAGTGTTACAGTGGGTACAAGAAAAGGAGTGCCCGAGACAGAGGCGATGTGTTTACAATGACCTGTGTGTTCTGTACGTTGCTGCTTTTCACAAATTTTCTGGTAGCTCTTCCAATCCCCCCACCTCTGGTGTTTACCTTCTGTTTGCACTATGAAAGGCAGGAGCTATAGTGGCCAGTCATTGACTAGCATGTGGAGTACTGGAGGTGTCGTGGAAGTAAATGATTTGTATACAGTCACTTGATGAGTTAAGCAGCAACAGCTTGTAAAAGCTGCTGGAGCTGCAACTTTTTACTAGTGTTTGGGTCAGGCATTCTCCTTCTGCAGCTGCACTGTCTACCTGCAGGTGTGTTGTGTTTGTACCACATACCTAATACAGCTGTGTTTTGATTCTGGGCAAAGCAATCTTCAGTTACATTGGGACAGGGTTTGGGATTTAAAAAAGAAAAAAAAGGAAAGGAAAATTGGAGGTAAATTATAGACTACTAAGCTTTTCTTTCAGTTTTCCTCTCCTTGATCTTTGTTAATATTTCTTGCTAGCTGTCGTCATGCAGCTTTAACAGCTTATTAAACCAGTGGCCTTTATTGCTAGATTTTACTTAATATGACCACTTTGCAGAACTGTAGTAATTTAGCCCTTAATCAAAAGAAATAAACTAGAAACTCTTAAGTGTATGCATCTTAATCCCCTTCTTTCTGTTTCAGGGCATGAACTTCATAGCTGGATACCTGATTCTTATTACAAAGAATGAAGAGGAGTCCTTTTGGTTGCTAGATGCTCTTATTGGAAGAATATTGCCTGGTATGCTAAAAACACCTATAGTTGTATTCGTATATTGGAGCTTGGCTTTTATTTTATTTTTGCATTCTTCTCTGTTTGGAGGTTTTAGATGTTAAAATAGACTTCCGTGGATTGAAGATTTTCTAGGGTCCTGGAAACACAGGACGAAGACACAGCATACAGTGGCTTATGTGTATGTTAATTTGCAGTCTTACTTCTCACTCCCAACTTGTACCTGTTAGGTAGATGTCTTCCTGTATCAGTATGATGCCAGGGAACAGAACTTGTGAAGGTGTCTGGGATTTGGCACTTTTGGTTGCAGGAATATGATATGAGACACAGATGAAACAGTGATTGCAGAGCAAAGATGGGAGATGTGCGCAGGCTGAGCACTGAGCCTGAAGCAGGATTTCCCAGTGGCTTGGCTGGAGGCAGCGTGAGGTATTTGGCAAGGTGGTGGTAGTTTCTGCTAGGCACAGTAGTTTCTGCTGTGTCCCTTACCTTCTGAGCAGGGATATCTTGGGCACTTCGCACATCATGATTTTGCAACAAAGCAAACAACTGTCAAAATCCCTGTCTGTGTCTGTATATGAAGTTCGTGTCAAAGCTCTGTTACAATCAATGGTGATCTAGGCAGGCTGGTCAATAGAGTCCAGAGGGAAATTCCACACACCCTAAGCTATAGGCAGTATCTACATTTGGTCAGTGCAGGAGCTCTCTAGGGTCTGTTGCCTGGATCTCTGGATTTGCAGGAGGTGTTTACACACTCAGTTTTGACCCTTGTATAAGCTGAACATCACCGTGTGTGTGTGAAGTAGTTTAAAACTAGAAGCAGACATCAGGCACAGCTATGTTTTATACTCCTATGAAATACATTTGGGAATGTTCTTTCTTGGGATTTAATTATAGAGGAAGAACGGTTTCGTAGTGAATTCTCATTAGCATTGCACAGGACTGACTACAGCTACACCCTTAATGTAAAGCCATACTCAAAATGGAAGGCTAATTTTTCTTTAAGGAGGGTTGGAAATTCCCATTTGTCCCAGATTTAGTTTTGAACAGATCTTTATCCCAAATGCTTAGAGGCTGAATTCAGTATTACAGTGTCGACCAAGTGCTGGTCAAGGACATCAAGGTTGACACTTTCATTTCTGCTTCTTTCTGTTCTTGTTTAAGATTAAACAAAACTATATAATTTTTGATTCCCTACTGAATAGAAGAGAAAGACTTTGAGAAAGAAGGAAAAAGAGCTGAGGGAGTCTTTTACTGCTTTTGAACAGCTGTAAGACATTATCTTTTACAGAGAATACATCCTATAGGAACACAGGTTTTCCTTGCATATGAGCGGAGTGGTTGGCCTTCGTTTGCAGATTGAAAGAGTAGAGACAGGCAAGGAGCGCTATGACTTGTTGAATCAGTTTGCAAATATTTGAGGGTTTGCAGCCTTGAAGTTTGCTTTCAAGCTATAAAAATAGTCTAAAGAAATCAACTGTGTCTGTTGCTTTTGTTCAGCCTTGAGAGCTATAAGCTGTGCAAACAGGTAGGAGACTTGAGGGCTGCAGTCTGCCACGTGACCTGCCGCTGGCTGACATCAGTGGATGTCTTTCCAGTGACATCACTATGTGAGGAATAACGCCCTCAGTTAAAGGCAAGTTTCACTGCAAAGTGATATGTGGCAACTTTTGCTGTTAATCTTTTTTATAGTCTTATGTGTTTTTATCTGGGGCAAGGGAGTAGATTCCGAATTTTTTATTCATTGTTTTTGGTAGGGAGCTGACTTTAGTTTGTTGTAAAACCTTTAGTTCTTGTATATCCTTCTACGCTTTGCTGATACCTAAATGACAAAAGTTGCTCTTAGACTTCCCTCTTAGTTGTTGAATTTATCCCATGCCAGTAGCATAGGTGATGAGAAGAAACCCATAACGTGAAAGGCAATTACTGTGTGTAAAGGAGATGTACAGTTACTTAATTTATATTTATAGATATACTTTTACTACCCTGTAACAAGAGCCTTGTTACAGACTTCAGCCTGGGTTCAGCACATCCAATACAGGCATCCATCTAAGGTGCTGAAGTTAGAAACATGCATGCTTATGTTTCTTTGATAGTCAGTGGGGAAGGGGATATCTGATCAGAATTGCTGATCTGAGTGTGCCCTTTTCCCCTCCACAGTCAGTTTTAAGAGAGCTTGAGGTGTCCCTTCCAGCTTGAGTGCCTCCACAAGAGCCAGGTTAGGTAGTATGAATCTTTTATGTAGTAAAAATATTTGTATTGAGTAATAAAATGCTTCATTGTCAGAAAACCTGTTGCTGATGCTCTTTCCCCCTCAACCCCCAATTTTCTTCTAAATTTTTTCCCTCCTTTTATTCCCACTACCCTCCTATAGCATGCTTGAATTGCACATTTATAAAATTCAAAGCATGACAGAAAAAATAATGGGCATAATTTCAGTGAAATATTTTGTGTGTATATGGAAGAGAATCGGACAGACAGGCAGGCAGACTGTATCCATAAAGAAACTTGCTCAGGTAAGTAAGTACTGCCCTTCTGTTAACAGTGCAAGGGGCGGTACATTTCAGTTTAAAGCCGTATAATTTTTTGTTGGAGAAGCAGAGAAACATTGTATACAGAGGGAGAAGTAGTAATTGTTTTTTGTTGGATGTTAACAGTTTGATTAGCCGACATTCTTCCTTTAGTTTTGTTGCTGATGCTCTTTTGTTGATCTGTTTGCATTATAATCTACATGTTTTCCCCTCTCATTGCAACAGATATGCCTCCAGGTCATGTCCTCATTTTCGAGTGTGTCCTGTTGCTGCCAGTTAAAATTAGGACAATTTAGAAATCCCTTCTTTGCCCTCTGCCATGTCCCTGTGAATCCTTCCTTCCCCTGGCCCGTAGGCATTCAATTACATTAAACAGCTGCTCCAGTACCTTGATGCTGACAGCGGTTTTTTTGGTCAGCAGATGAACCAAGCCAGGCACAGATCAATGTCATTGATTGAAAAATGTAGAATGTGACAGATGGGAGCATTAGTGGCAGCTTTCTGGGGAAGTGACAGAGAAGGGCTCCCTAAGCGATGGCTCACCTCCCCACTTGTACTGTTTTTTAGGTCTGGGTGCAGGTATGTACCATTGGACATGGTTTAAGATGTGACTGCTCCACCCACTGACAGGAGGGGGACAACTTGGGAATGGGGCCCCATCAGTTGAGGTTTTTCTGGCTGAATTGGTCTGTTACACTCAAATGGAGTTAGCACAGCTGGAAGAACAAGCCAGCAAAAATTACAGTTTGGTTTGTTGGTATGTGGAGTCATGTGTGTGCCATTCATCTGGCTGAACACAGCTCTTACAGCTGGGTGAGGCCAGAAAGATCCTGCTTCTGCTGAAGGCAAGCCTGTAGTCTACTGCCTGTTGTGTCTGTCAGCTGCTTCACCAGGCATTTGGAAGGATTAGGTGCATATCTCATTTAAACATAGCAAGGGGGAAAGAGAATTATTTGTTGAGCTGAAGTTTTGGGTGTTACCAAGATCTTTCATTCCCAGGTTCATTCAAATCTGATGGCTGGAGCAGACAGTATTGCCCACAAGAAACAGTATGGACTCAATTTGAGCTCAGAGTGGATGTGTCTGCAGTTTGTATTCAGCATAGCCTTAGTGTTTCTGTTCTATTCATCACTCTGGTTCTTGCTGAGAAATTTTTTTGTTCTGTTGAGGAAATATTGGGGAGGTTGCTTTAGGAAAGCATCAGGCAGGTAGGAACTTTTAACTGTGGTACTTTGGTATGTAATTTAAGGAGCATATTTGTCATGTTTTAAACATTTGTGATTAAATGGTGAGTTTAAGAAAAGAAAAACTTGACAATTTGGACCACTTTTAGCATGACAGTTATGCTTACATATAGCAGAATACCACCCGCAACCCCCCCTCCCCCGGCCTTCAGTGGTTCTCAGTCTGAAAGCAGCAGTGTTTATTAAGCTATACTCTAATTAGTCTACTGGACTATTATACTGGAGTTATTTACTCATACTGAAAACTAAGTTGTAGAGTACTTCTCCAATGGTTAAGAGAGGTCTTACGATTTCTGCACTAGCCTGTTTATGGCCAATTTTATATCCTTTTATTCTTGTGCCAGTGCTGACTTTTGGGGGTAGAAAAAGTCCCCCTCTCTCTTGTCCTTACCTTTCGTGTATTTGTAGGATACAGTCAATTCATTTTAGTTTTTTTGTATTAGTTTTTTGTAAGCTGCTTCAGTCAAACTCTCCTCTGTTCCCATTTTAGCCTAATAATTACTTTGTGTGCTTGTTGCAGTTTGAATTTATTTTTTTCTTTTTTTTTTTCTTTTTTTTTTTAACGTGATCAAAATGGTACCCTTCTTTTTCCAGTGGGAAACTTGCTAGTGCCTTGTGCAGTGGCATTATTTCTCTCTTTTCACAGCTGAAAGTATTTTATTTGAGAGTGAAAAACTGTAGGATCTCCCTTGCTTTTTTTCCCTTGTGGCACTCTGGTTTTGATTTGTGATCTCGGTAATAATGCATGTGCTATTGCTCCTCTCTCATTGTCAACAGATGTTTTTTCCACAGCTTACAGGAATCCATAACACCTTTTTGCTGAACTTTATTTGCACGTTCTTGTCCTCGTGATGATATTTAAAATAACGTCTCTCTTACTCCAATCTTTTCACTGTGTTACTCTGTTGTGCCTTGTGTGTTGACATGGGACAGTATCTCTCAGTTTGGGTTTGTTAAAAAATACCAGCTTTTTCTTTGTCTCCAATGTTGNAATACCAGCTTTTTCTTTGTCTCCAATGTTGTTAATAAAAAAATCACATTAGGTGTAGCCTACAAGCATTCTTCAAGGATCAATCTAACAACTTTCCTTCACCCTGGTACTTTTTAACCTTTTGGGTTTTAATTTTTTTTTTTTTACCCACATGTACTGCCTGGTTGTTTATCAATAATTAAAAATAAGAACAGAATTTGAATGATGAATTAGTTACCAAAGTAGTAGACTGCACTGAACTAACTGGCATTATCTGCAAGGGCAGAAGGTGCAATGCAAGATACCGCTTTGGTGGGTACTTTAGCGGCTGCTGGTTAAGGCAAATGTCTGCACGTTTTGATAATAGATATCTAACACGTTTCTGTTTGGAGTGCTCTGTGGTTCTCAATTGTATCAGCCATAGACTTGCAGGTACTGTTGCATGAGAGATTAGGCATAGTAAGAGACATGAATATTTGAACTGAATAATAACATAGTTATGCATCAGACTCTTGTGTATCCTTCTCTTCTGAGTGATTCATGTTGCACTATTCTTCAAAGTCCCATCATACGGACTTCCAGGTTTGAAGGGAAGGGCCACTTGAGAAATGCAGGATCCTGTACTACCTTTACAATATTTCTATTTAAACTGCTTGCTTTTAATTGCAGTCAAGCATGTATTTGTTTTGTTCCAGTGGCTGAATTTATTTTAATATCCTGACTGGATATTGCCAGGGAACCTCTGAATGCAGAACTGGCTAGGCAGCTGCGTCTTTTAAGACCTGCTTCTCCAAAGGGGAGCGGAACTTTGTTTCATGTGAAGCATTTTATTCAGCTGTGCAGGTAAAAGACAGACACTGATAGACCTGAATAGTAGTAAAGTTGAGCTGAATTTGCAGCCTGTGAAGGAGACTGTTGTAGTGAAAAGTGTGTCCTTTCACAGAGAAGACTTCAGTGTCACAGGCATGTGCCTTTGGTGTGGAAAGCTCCTTGCAAGGCTATGCATACCATGCATGACCTCATGTTTGCCAAGTAGTTTTCGATAACCAAGGGGTTTTTTTATAGCACCTTAAACCCAGAAAATTTCAACAGATTGATCAGTTCTGGGCTGTTTGCTTATCTTCCTTGTCTGATAGTGCTCGGCTACAGGGCCGCGAGCTGGCAGAGTTCTCACTCATCCNAGAGTTCTCACTCATCCTTAGAGTTCCTCTGCAGCCACATGTGAAGCCATAGCAGTGCACACCTCTGAAGTACAACATCATGTCTACTACTAGGAGAGAGGAACGCGTGGCTGGTAGGCTGAATAATTAGGAGTTTTGAAATATGGGACTCCCAACATGGTTTACTGTTAACCAGCAGCCATGATGAAAGCATTAATCTTTGAATGTTAGAGGTCAGTTGCGTTTACCTAGGAATTAAGCATGCAGTGTCCTGTTAAGCTGAAGGTGGAATGTAGGAGTCATCATGTGCCTGTATTTAGAAACCACGATAAGCCTGAAATGCTTATTACTTACA